>PVKE010014140.1:15681-35527 GCA_004027555.1 Craseonycteris thonglongyai | reverse complement strand
CGCAATTAAAACCTTGGAAAGAGAAATCATCTACAAATAAAAATTAAATCTCAGGGGGAAATTGTACTTGAAAGAGAATAGTTCAGGTCAGTTCTCACAGGGGTGAGACCCCAGCCCAGTTCCTGCCCTGTGCAGCCCCGCCCACCTGTGGAATGAAACTATGTGGAAAAACCAATGATGTGCAACTATGGAGACTGTTTGGGGCCCTCCCCCTTCTCTCTATCTCTGTCACTGTATCTCTCTCTCTCTCTCTCTCTGTCAAAAACAATAAAAAAATAAAAAATAAAAAAAGAGAGAGAATAATATTCTGAGAAAGACAGACACAGGTGGGTGATTGGCAAGTGCTGAGGTGGGTGAAGTGGTGGACTACAAAGGTGATGGAATCATTTTGTATATTAACTGTGGTGCTGGTTGAATTTGTCAAAATTCATTCATTTGTATATCCCAAAGAGTGAGTTTTTGCACGTGTAATTTAGAAAAAATGAATAAGTTAGTAAATTAGGGGGGAAAATTGGTATTCATAAACACCAAAATCAAAAGTAGTTTTAAGTTAACTTTAACGCTAAAAGTTCATCACAACTTCTTTTTTAATCTCTTAACATGGTTTCTGCTTCAAGATAAGTAGAATCAGGGGAAGCCGGGATGGCTCAGTGGGTTAGGCGCTCACTTTGCAGCGCCGGGGACCAGGAATCGAATCCCGGACCCAGCCCGTGCGGACCCATATGCTGAACTGGGGAGCTCCCCAAGTTCAGTTCTCTCTCTGTCTCTGTCTCTGTATCTCTCTCTCTCTCTCTCTCTCTCTCTCTCTCTCTCTCTGTCATAAATAAATAAATAAATAAATAAATAAATAAATAAATAAATAAATGTTAAAAGATAAGTAGAGGCAGGGAGGCTAAATTAGAGAGGAAATTATTTGTGCCTTGAGGTTTGTTCATCCTGAGTATTTAGCAGACTTTTATTATAGTGATGCCTTGGTATTTGCCATTAATTGGTTCTGGAGGTATGATGAGTACCCAAAATGACAAGTACCAAATAATTTTTCCCATAAGGAATAATGGAAATAAATTTAATGCATTCCCCAAAATAAAAATACACAAAATGACCTCAAAGGCTAAGATAAGCCTGCAAGAAGATGTGCACAGGACAAGAGCTACCATGTGACCAAGCTGTGACCCCACCCCCACCCCCACCCCCCTGCCCTTGTTTCAGCTGGAAATGGTAGGAAGTCATGAGGCAATCAACACCAACATCTTCTGGCTTATGTGTCAAGTACCAAGCAAACAACAAGCACGGGGAGAAAATTTTCACGTCAAAATGCATCAAATACCAAATTTGACAAGTTTCAAAGCAGTTGAGTACCAAGATATGACTGTATTTTGAAAAAAGTTGAAATATTTAAAAGTTAGAGAAAACAAATAAACACCAGAATTATTACCATCCAGAATTAATGAATGTCAGTATTTTGGGTTTTTTGCATCAGATTTTTTTTAAAGATTTATTTTTATTGTTTTTGATGGAGAGAGGAGAGAGAGAGAGATACAGAGACAGAGAGAAGGGGGAGGGCCCAGAACAGTCTCCATAGTTGTACATCATCAGTTTTCCCACATAGTTTCATTCCACAGGTGGGGGAGGGGCTGCACAGGGCAGGAACTGGGCCAGGGTCTCACCCCGGTGAGAACTGAGCTGGGGGCACTCCCCAGTTCAGCATATGGGTCCACACAGGCCAGGATTCGATCCTCGGTCCCCATGGCTGCAAAGCGAGTGCTTAACCCACTAAGCCATCCCGGCTTCCTCAGCATCAGATTTTTATGTGTAAATAAAATAGGACCTTTATAGAGGTGAAGTTCCTTTTAGTCTCCTCTACTGGTAAGCTCCCCTACCTCCAAAAAGGATTGGGAAAAAGAATAGCATAGGCCAAAAATTGTGGGGAAAATTATGAATGCTCTCTTTAGTAAATGGGATGAGTTAGTGACATTGACCATATCATCACCGAGCACACACCTCCACAGTCGGTGCCTTTGGAAAGGCCGATATACACAGATAGGTCAGCATATCAAAGGCACATTAACACGTGGTGACTGGCTGCTTACACAGAGCTAGATGCAATCCTGGGACACACATTTGGTTTAGTGACTAGGCCGCTAGGTGGGATTAAACCTGGGTCCCTATTACCAACATCCAGATTTTCCAACTTTCCCATCCACTTTTCCCCAAACTCCCACAATTGAGTCAGTCCAGTTCAGAGGGAAATAACAAGACACAACAGGTCTGTACTTAACAGGATTAATAAAGTTTTTTGCTCTAAAGAGTATCAAACCGAAGAGACCACAAGAGAAAACAAATTAGGTGCTAATGCCGAAACTGCCATGTTAATTTAAAAGAAAATAACCGTCGATCGCAAAAACTGCCGAGCTGTCCAAATGTCCCCACTCCCTTTCGACTGCATGCCGGTCTCTGACAAGAAAATTGCTAGTCTTAATCCGAAATAAAGCAATTACCAAACAGAGATGTTTCATATTTATAGTCTGCCCTCAGTTACAGAAAGAACTTGCTTGCAGCATTGAGAAAGTCACTCAAAATTGCTTTCTTAACTATTTTGTGGAATGATCAGAGCCCCCAGAGTAGCATATTAGCCTTATTCCTTAATATGACTCTATTTGGATAAGTAGGTGATGTGACTACATGAGGCTGATGTCATCCTGCCATCAGCTACATGAACTGCTTCATTCCCCCAGACAGCTAAGAACAAGAATTGTTTCTTCAGGGGAAGCTGGGATGGCTCAGCGGGTTAAGCGCTTGCTTTGCAGTCCCAGAGACTTGAGGATCGAATCCCGGCCCCGGTATGTGCAGCTGGGTGGACCCATGTGCTGAACTGGATTGTGCCCCCAGTTCAGTTCTTGCCAGGGCCTATGTGGAAGACTCCCAGTCCAGTTCCTGCCCTGCACAGCCCCGTGCCCACCTGTGGAGTGAAACTATATAGAAAACTAATGTTGTCAACTATGGAGACTGCTCTGGACCCTCCCCTTTCTCTCTGTTTTTCTCTCTGTCAAAACAATAAATAAATAAATAAAAGAAGAAAAAAAAAGAATTGTTTCTTCAAGGTCACATTCTTTTAAGTGGCATTTGAAACCCTTTACAACTAGACTCCCCCTTTTTACGGTCCTCCAGAGGAGCCTTTCAATCAGGCCCAGTCTGTGCGCATGCAATGCATCATCAGCACGCCACTCCCTCGTCTTGTCTATCCACACTCATTTTTCTGGTGACTTCAGCCAGTCTCACAGCAAAACACCATCCATAGGTCTGTAACTCCCCAAATTATTATTATATCTTTATCCCTCTCCTTTACCCCAACTTTACACCTCTGCTCTGGTGTCTAGTGTCTGCTTATTCAAAGTGTGATTCTCATTCAATACCGTTGCATTACCCAGAAGCGTATTAGAAATGCGGGACCTTGGGCTCCACCTTAGATTGACTGAATCAGAATCTGCATTATAACAAGATCCCCAGATTCGTATGCACATTAAAGTTTGAGAAGCCCTGGTTTACATATCACAATTGAGGAGTTAGCCTGTTCCACCTGATGATGTTATTTATTTTAGGCAATTATTCTATCAGATTATAAACCTTGCATGATTTGAGACCAAGACTCATTTTGCTCTATACTTCTAGCACCTAGCAGAAGAGACCCTAACAGAATAAATGCACAATGTGTTCAACAACACTAAAAGGCAAATGGACAAATTTGCATGAAAGCCTACTGCCTTAGAATCTGGGATGGAGGAAGGGTGACTGATTTGCGTTACTAGCCATTCACTGGCAGAAGCCTCATTGCTTATCACTGTGGCTTCATAAGCTTGCAAGTAGCACTTTATGACTGGTTACAGAAGGGGCTGTATTATGTTTTAGGGTATCAATAAAGTAATGCTTTTGCAAGAAGTTATCACTGAATAAAGCGAAACAATCTCCCTCTTCCTCTGGCTTATTCAAAATTTGAATTTGTCTGAGGAGCCAATTAGAATCACTGCCCTATTTGTCCTGCTCTAACCTGGACATCTGTACAATAATTGGGGCATGTCTGAAGCTTTTCCTTAAAATATGTGTTTACCAACATTGGCCTGGGCTTCCTCTGGATCACAGAGGGCCCGTGTTTTTCAGCAGAACAGATGAACATTCACATTTCACTCTGAGCTATGCTGTTTCCTATTCAATTTCCCAGTTTTGTTCCTGTATCTGATACTCATTTAAGAAGATTTCAGAAGGCCCACAGGACTTGTGAAAATCAATGGGCAGTATATTTACCTCTCAGACAATCTCAGAATGGCCTCATTTACATTAGGAATTGAAACAGTGGAATGGAAGTACGTAGTAACAATGGGACTGCCGAAGACCAACAACCTCAGAAGTTACGGCTGTGGGCCTCCATGCACTGGGGCAGTCAAATCAGTTAATAATGTGCTACCGTGGTGAGGAGGGCTGACTTTGACATAGACCTTCAATGTGAATGAATACTAACATTAGCTTATGTGTTTTAAGTGTGTGTTAGTGCCAATGCTTATTAATATAAATGAGGTCTTCAGCTAGAACATTATTTCTTGTTTTTCCATTTATCTTCTACCTGTATTGCTCTTTTACCTTGGAGCAGAATTTCCCAGATGTGCCTGATGATGAGACCCATGTGGAATGCTTGTTTAAATTCAGATCTCTGGGCTTGTTCTCAACTTGACTAAACAGGACTCTCTGGAAATGGGACCCTGAAATCTGGGTCTATAACTTGGTTGCCATGGAAAGAAATCTTATGTCCTTCCCATGAGCCATTTTGTTCTATATCATTCACTTGGTAGATAGAAGTTGCCCTCACTAAGGACTTCTGTTTTTTTTTTTTGTTTCTTGCTATTCTGTTTTTCTTCCAAATGCAAACTCTTCAATATGAATGTTATTTTTTCCAAGCATGGCATAATGTCTAATATAGGGCTTTCTACCGGGGGAATACTAAATAGAGCTTAGTGCCATATATTTTTTAAGCCTACATTTAATTTTCCTGGAAAGAATTGCTAATCTGCTCTGGAGGGACTTCAGGTTGAAAGCTTTCTTGACAAAAATAAATATATAAATAAAATAAATCTAATGTCAGTTTTCCTACTATCTACATTCCCATATAAAGAACCGCAATTAAACCAGCAAGGAACATAAGCATAATATTTGTATGCTGTCGTATGCTCCCTATTTTTCTAAATAACTATTGTAATTATTGCTGGGAACAATTAAAGAGAATGTGCCCAACTTCACGACCAACTTTCTAAAAGTTGAGATGTAGGTAGAGCTATTCTCATTAAAGTTTTCTCCCCATCAGTGTCTGAGGAATCTGGCTCCCTTACGCATGAGCTCTGTGAACCAGTATTTCTTAAGTAGGACTACAAAGGCTATCTGGAAAGTATCCAGCCATGTAATCATTCTTGTTATATTGACAACGGCTGGATTTTTTTCTGGACAGCTCTCATATTCATATAACAATTGTACCCCAACTCTTTAGGAAATTGTCGTGGAGCTCCGGTGATCAATGTCCATGTGGCAGCCTTATAGCAGTCAAGTAAATCAGCCATCTTGTGTCCAATGTCTCAGGGTTCCATGATATAGTTGGACCTTTCAACAGGAAGACTGCCAAACTGCAAAAAAAGTATTTTCCCAGCCTGTGTAGTCACCGTATGTACTCCAGTTATTTTTGAATAGCAAAGATAACCAAAATAATAATAAAAAAATCTTCAGAGAATAAAATAATATTGATGATGATGATGATGATGAAGAAGAAGAGAGCAGCTAGCTAGCATTAGGTAAATGTGGCCAATGCTGTGATAACTGCTATACACTCATTATATCATAAAATCTTGTAGACATTGTGCCACAGAAGCAAAACACAAAAGTATATGACTCCATACTTCGTACAAAGTCCTGGAACAGGCAAAGCTAACCTACGGCGGTTAGAATCAGATCAGTGGTTGTCTGCAGTGGGGCTTGAGGGATCTTTTTGTGAGGAGGAAAATGTTTACTGCCTGGGGAGGTTACACTAGGTGTTTCAATGGGAGACCTAAGCACCCATGGCTTTCTGATGGACTTTCTGCCCTCAGGTCAGGCCCATGGTTCACAGCTCTTACAAGAGCAGTTCTCAGCCTTTGTTTTTGAATGAGACCCACCTGGAATGCTTGCTTAAAATGTGGAGTTCTGGGCTCTTCTCAGCCTGACTAAGCAAGACTCTCCAGGTATGGGACCCTGAAATGTGAATATTAAACCATCATCCCAACTATTTCTGAAGCAAAAATTCAACATGTACACTGCCCTGCTAGTCACTCAGGCTTCCTGCGTGTGGTTGGGTACATTGATGACCAGATAGGTGTGTCTATTGATGGTTCTACAAAAATTCATCCCTGCTCTCAGAAAAAAAAAACCCAAAAAAAAAACCACTTCAGAGCACATGAGAATAAGTGGCCAAATTTTTGTGTTTGAAAGACAGAGTTGTATCTAAAACAAAACAAAAAGTTGCCATGCATGGAAGCGTCCAGTAATCTCTAGGTCTTTTTCTAAGCACTGCCTCTTGTTGCTTTATTTAATTATTTATCCTCTTTTCATACCCTAATGATGTGTTTTGTTTACCTGGGCCAACTGGTTTTTAATTGATTTTCTAATAAAGGTATTTCTTGCTCTCGTTCATTCTGATTAAGAACCGTAGCATGATCTCATCAGGCCTGGACAAGAATTGATGGGCTGGGGTATCATGGGGCTAATAAAGAGTGTTATCCAGTATTTTTTAGTGACACATTAAGAACTCCCTCATGAAAGATACAGGAGGCAGAGCATAATATAAATGCTTTTCTAGGAACAGTGGTATTATGGTGTATATGGCCTGACATTGGTGATTTCATTAATGCACTAAAACAGCTCTCTCCCAGGGATAAGAGGTGATGAGTGAGCATTTGAGGGTCAGAAGGAATGCAGAAGGGAAGCCATCAAAAAACAAAAATGAGCCCCGTAGGTCTCTCGATATTCTATTGCGAAACTGCCACAATCTAATAAAGTACTTCAGATGAATAAATAGGGAAAGAAGAACTTAATTCAACTCTTCATTTTCCCATCTTCACCTTTTCCCCAAAAACACTATTTGAAGTATTTCAGAGGGAAGGAGGTGTTGAAAGCTAGGAGTGCTTTGGGATTTATTTTCTTTTACTCATTAAACGTTTAAGTTCAATGTGATCCACTCTACTTCTTGGATTACTGAGGGGAAGAAGGATTGAGGGTCAGTGAGAGAAATTACTTGGGGCATTTTCAGCTACTATTCCTGTATCCCATTTCAATTAATAAGTATTTCATGCAGAGAAAACAACCCAGTATGAGCATGAAGAGCACCAGCCTCGCCATGCAGGGATCTGCTTTGGAGAGTCCAAAAAACCCCACGAGGCCAAAGAGCAGTACAGATTTTGAATCTCTTTTCCAGATTAAAAATGTGGTTATTGAAGATGCTGGGATAGCTCAGCAGTTAAGCACTTGCCTTACAATCATGAGGCCTGGGGTTCAATTCCCGGCCCCGGCCAGTGCAAACCCCATATGCTGAACTGTGGTACAACTGGTAACTGCTGGGATGGTGGCAAAGATTTTTACCTCCCATGCAGGAAGCCCCCAATTCAGTTCCCACCCTGTGTGGCTCCATATCCACCTGTGTGGAATGAAACCGTGTCACAACTAATGATGTACAACTATGGACACTGCTGTGGGCCCTCCTCCCTTCTCTCCCTTTTTCTCCCTCTCACCTTCTCTCAAATAATAAAATAAATCTTTTATTTTTTTTTAACGTGGTTATTATTATTTTTTAATGTGGAAGATAAAAAACATTTTTAGAACATCCATTTCCTTCCAGGAAGAGACTGGCTGAAGCACACAAACTCTATGGGAGAGGAAACACATGCACATACACATTCACACTCACTCAGATTCCAAAGAGGCAACTATGTGATAGCTTTTCCAAAGAATACATTTTGAAAGTTATTTTTTAAAGTTTGATATGTTAAAAAATCAACTGAGGAAAACCACTTTAAAGACAGCAGAACATAATTTTTTTTGCATTTTCTCGACTTTTTTATTAGTCATTGACTTTATTATTTTCAGGGGATTCTGTATTAATCAGGTAAGGGCACGTGTCAGTGAAATCTGAATTATATTATGAATGTGATTCTATTTATACCTACAGGCTGTGTGTGTGTACGTGTGTGTGTGTGTGTGTGTGTGTGTGTGTTCCTGCAAAATTGGAATTGTCCCGTGAACTGTATGGAGGAGCATGGACCGTACTCTATGTACCATCAGTTGCCATGTCATGGACATTCCACCTACAATATTACCTAATTCATTCAATCCTTTAACAGATAATTATTATCATGTGCACCCATTTCAAGTTTCAATTTCTTACCAACACTTCACTCCTTCAGGTTTTGTTTTTATTGTTTTGCAACTTGAAGTCCAGAAACAGCTGTAAAAATCACTTCCAAATGGAAAGGTACAGAATGAGACTGACTCAGCAACCAGATGATGAATAAGCTATCCACATAATAAAGCAATTGACAAAAATTTGATTTATTTTCTCCAACTCCTCTAATGTGAACATTTAAAAAAATGTTTTCAAAAAGTATATATGTGCTAAACAAATTTAGAATACAGAAGCAGGCAAATAAAAAAAGAGTAATCATAAACCAGACATTCCCATCATCTCCACATAGAGATAATCGTTGCTAACATTCTTTTGTGTGCCTCCTTCCCATTCCTTATTTATAGGCATACTATCAGTTTTGTATGAAATTTTGCAAAAATGAGGTCAAGGTGTATGAACAGTTTGGGAACCTGTTTATTTTATTTATGTCTTGGGCACTGTTTCCTTTGAAACCATCAGAACACAGATGGCAGCTATGGAGTTATCTTCTAACTCCATAAATGGCCATGAACCTTTGGCTTTCTGTGGGCTGTATCTTTTCTGGGCATGCTTTTCCTGTGTCAGAAGATATTAGCAATAACAAACATTTATTGATGACTTATTATGTACTAGCCACTTTAATAGTATATCTCTTGTAAACTTCAAAACAACTCTCTGAGGGTTATTTTACAGATGAAGAAAATGAGGCACGAGCACATTCATGGCATTCAGTTAATACTATATGGTAAAGCCAAGACTGGAATCTAGGCAACTTGAATCCATGATTATTGGCACTGCTCCCACTGCCTGAAAATGTGTTCAGATCTGTCAGATTTGAACAGGATTCCAAATCTTTGCACCCGGTCATCAGCCTGGTAGGCAGGTTGGACATCATCTTATGCAACCCTCTCGATTTCAGATGGGGACCTTCAGGCAGCCAGGCTCCCAAGTCACCTTCTGTTGTTGTTTTTATTCTACCACACTGCCTCCCTGCCATCCCACTTTATTTTTTCTTTTCAAAACTCTGTGACTTGAGTGTTTGGGGACATGAAAGATTAATAACCTCGCTCTGGACCAGGCGGACTGTGGGCAGGCCTTGTGAGAACTTTTCCCACACTTCGGTGCCAACAGGTCTCAATCCTGAACTGCATGCCCCTGTTATTCTTTCTAGCTGCGTGCCTCCCTGGAGCCAACCAGCTCCACCGTGACAAACTGAACCAAAGTTTTGAGACAGAGACCCATGGGACACTGCTACCCAACTCGTCAAGGAGCCAGTGCTGGATGTCTTACCTTCATTCTAAAACTGGTGTCAGACCAGAAACATGCTGGAACCTTACCAAGCTGACACTTTAATCTATGTAACTAAATCCATCAGTGAAATACTAACGCTGTCTACGTTATTTTTCCTTTCCTAGTCGGTTATTAGCAGCCAGAAAAAGTTTGTCTCCAGGAATTCACTTCCCCCAGGACCTTATTCAAGTGCCACAGAATTCAGTGAGAAAAATGTGAAGGCCTATCTTTAGGTCCCAAGGCCGCGGTCCTGCCGGTGAGATCTGTGACTGTACATGTACCTTTTCCTTTCTGGACCCATCTTTCATCCATAAACCATCTCTTCCAACTTTAAAGTTTCTATGGTCATCATCAGCCTTCATCAACCAAACTCTAAGCTTGCCTTGATTTCCATTAATTTGTGCATTTATTCATTTAGTTAAGCATATTTTTAAAGTACCTAGCTTATGTCCAGTGTCTGGAATAGAGTGGTTGACAGACATGTAACCAATTAGTCTGTTGTGATAAGTGCCACCAATGAAAAACACAAGGAGATGTGAGAGTATGTGATAGGGCCTGACCTTAGCTGGGAGGCCAGGCATGGTGACAGAGATGAAGTGGCATTTCAGCTGAGACCTAAAGGATATATTGGCACCAGCCAGATGACAAAAGAAGAAATGAGCTTTGTGGCAGAGAAATATCAGGTTTAGATGGTCCTGGACTAGGAAGGATATAAAATAGCAGAGTCCAACCTTTTGGCTTCCCTGGTCTACACTGGAAGAATTGTTTCGGGCCACACATAAAATACACAAACACTAATGAGAGCTGATGAGCTAAAAATAAAAACAAGTCACAAAAATACCTCAGAATATTTTAGGAATTTGTGTTGGGCCTCATTCAAAGCTGTTTTGGGTTGCAGGTTGGACATGCCTAATATAGAACCATTCAAAGAAAGGAAAGGGGCCCAATGGGACTGGAGTGTTCAGTAAAGGCAATGTGGTTTCCCACCAGCCCTAGAATAAAATCCCAGCTCTTACCCTGATCCTGGCTGCAAGGCCCTGCCTGAATCCCCAACCTCATCTCACGCCATTCCATGTGTGAGTTACTCTTTTCCAGCTGCATCGCCCTTCCCTTCTCTACCGTGTCACTTATTTTAGCTTCAACACCTTGCAGGTATTAAAACACTTCCTTCTGCCCTCACAGTGCTTAGTACCTTCTCAGATTTCTGAAATCAGCTTAGCTATAATATGAGCTCTTCCAAGAAGCTTTTCATCATCATCTCATCTCAGGGATGTCAGCTCTTCTCGTTCCATTAGTCTCTATCTCAGAACCTGTTCATTTCTGTCACAGCACTTGTCACAATCATGCTCATTGTTCACTTATTTATTCCCCTAGGGCAGGGGCTATATCTGTCTTGGTCTCCTCAGGAAGTATTTGGGCTATGAAGGAAGCTAAAATGTAAGCAGATTATAAAAGGCCTTAGCGGGCTAACTAAGGACGTTGGGCTCCATCCTGTGAGCAAAGGTGTGCATTTGAAGGCTCTGAAGGGGAATGTGAGCATACTCATGATACGCATGTTGGAGTGCATTGTGGAGACCATCTCGGAAAGCAGCATGAGAACCTATGAGGAGAGCTGCTAGAGGTGATGGCGATAGTGTGTTTTCTGAGATGACAGTGGCTTGAACTGGTATGCTGGAATAAAGGTGAGCATGGTGACAGGACTTGAGAGGTACTTAGGAGATGAGTCCATACAATTTGGTGGTGTTTTAGATGCAGGATTGAGGGAGAAGGAAGCATCTAAAGGACTCTAGGTTTGGGGCACAAATAGATCCTTTACCAGGATGAAAGGCACTAGAGGACAAGTGGGCTTGTGGAAAGAACATGGAGGGCTGAACTGAGGATGCTTTGTGTTTTGGGGTGCCTATGAGACATCCCAGTTGGAGCTCTGTTCTGGGGTCATGAAATACATGGATGTGGAGCTCAGAAGAGACATCTGGGATGGAAGAAAAATATATTTGGGAGTCATAGTGGTCTGGAAGTGGCAGTGGTCTGAGGGGCATATATAAACCCGGTGGGCTTATATTTCTGTCCCTTAAGCTCTGAGTTGTTTAAGCCACCTGTGTACTTCAATATGGCAGACCTGTAAACTAATACAGTACTCCAACATGAAAAGAACAGTATAATGAATCCTGTGTACCCACCACCTACCTTCCCTAATAGGGAAGTCTGGCAAGACAGCCAGGCTTGACAATTGTGGGAAAGTGTTTGGGATTAATGAGAAACGATTTTGAGGCTGTAGGAGAGCTTTATGTCAGTAGGACAGCTCTAGATGGCACGTGTAAGGATTTGAAGAGATGTGGCAAACTGGAGCTGAATGAAAGGCCGGAGAGAATTAGAGGAATGGGACTGTGGGAGAGAAATGTGGGCCTTTTTGTGGGGCTAACCTGAGAAATCTCTGTCTTCCTATGTTTCTGAAAGACTGACACCTGGAGGTCTGACCTCCATTTATAGTATAACGTTTATACAAATGGTCTTTGGGTACTTTGTAAGAGGGGAGGGGCAAACCACATGACCAAAAAAGGGGGGTAGTATGGTGTAAAATGTCTATTTTAAAAAGGGGGGAGCTAAACAGGTACAACCAACCCTTTTAATACATCGGTTGGCCCGATACTGCAGGCTCTAGGGGAACAGCTTGGCTCCCCTCCACTCAGAATGTAAACGCTTCCCAACACTGGAGTGATCTTTACACATAATAAAACACATAATCCTCTCAGAGTGGGTTCTTAGAGAGTGAGGTCTGTTGTGTTTATCAAGTAAAAACAGCTCAGCTGATTTGGGTTGTGGTCAGTGGCTGCGTGATTCTGCTGGAAAAGAAGCGAGGAGAGAGATAAGGCTCACCTGACATTGTGCATTAGCAGGAAAGTTGCCCACAATGAATTGTCTCCTGCACAAGCAAACGTTTCTCTTACTTATAAAACCTTTATTATTGAAATGTTCCTAGCATAAGCTGGTCTCCTCCGACAAAAATTCGTGTTGAAATCCTCACCTCCAATACCTCAGAGTGGGGCCATCTTTGAAAATAGGGCCTTTAAGTGGGTAATTAAGGTTAAATCAGGTGATCTGAATTGGCTCTAATCCAGTATGGCTGGTGTGCTTATAAGAAAGAAACACCCAGAAGGAGCCAGTGAAGATAAGGGAAAGGCAGTCATCTATGAGCTTCAGAGAGAGGCCTCAGAATAAAACCAACCCTGCTGACACCTTGATCTGGATTTCCATCTTCAGAACTGTAAGCAAATGAATTTCTGTTCTTTAAGCTCTGAGTTGTTTAAACCACCTGTGTACTTCGTTATGGCAGACCTGTAAACTAATATACTACCCCAACATGATAAGAATAATATAACGAATCCTGTGTACCCACCACCTAGCTTCAATGGTTGTTGGTAGTTTGCTAATTCTGTTTCATTTTTATCCTCCAATATTTTTTTCTGGAGTCTTCTAAAACAAATCTCAGACCTTGTAATATTTCACTGGTAAATATTTCAGCATGCATCTTTGTTTAAAGACTAAAAAATATATATATATATATATATCCACCAGGCCATTATTTTACCTAAAGAAACTAGTAATAATATCTATCATTCAGGCCATGGTCAAAATTTACCAACTGTCTCAAAGGTGTTAGTTTGTTCATAACTAGTTTGAATCAAAATTCAAATCCAATTTATGTCTTTGGTTGTTATTTTTGGTGTCTCTTTTGTTCTAGAACAAGCCTCAGTCTCTACCCTTTTCTAGGGTATTTTTATGGGAAAAGTTGAATTGATTGTCTTATAGAACACCTCAGAGTTTGATTTGGCAGATTACTTCTTGGTATAGTTTAACTCAGTCTTTCTCCCGGTATTTTCTGTAATTTGGTAACTAGATTTAGAGGCTTGATTAGATTCAGGTTCAATATTTTAAGCAAGATTATTTCATTGGGGATATGCTTTTGAATTTTAAAATGCTGAAAAATTCAATGATTTATTTTTCTATTTGAAATATCAGGAACATTACATACAATTTCAACTACTAGAGACAGTGATTTGACTTATTAAACACCAAAATAAAGAAAACAAAATGAGAGAAATAAATGAAAAAATATGCAAAGGTCACAATTTTGACAAAATCTGTCCTGGAATGAACCTTTCTAACTTCAGAAACAACCATACACATTGGAGGTCCTAAAGAGTCAAGTTATTTTATTTTTCTCGATTATTTTAAAACATGTTGGTGTGGCAGCCACATAACTATAAATGTGAAGCCCACCATCCTTCCCTTTGCTGGGACTTCCTCTCTCCTGAGGTGCTACTATTCTTCTGTACAAGGTGTGATCAAAAGGTACAATGAATATTTAAATAAAAAATGTATTACAGGGATGCCGAATGGCTCAGCGGGTTGAGTACTCGCTTTGCGGTCCCAAGGGCCTAGGATCGAGCCCCGGCTCATGTGGACCCATATGCTGAAATGTGGTGCGCTTCCCATGAGGGGGGGCCCCCAGTTTGGTTCCTGCTAGGACAAGCTTCCATGAGGGAAGCCCTTGGCTCACAGGGGCATGCCTCCCATGCTGGAGGCCTCTGGGCTGGTTCCTGCCCTGCCCAGCCCCCACCCACCTGTGTAAATGAAACTATGTCAAAAACTAATGAAGGACAACTATGGAGACTACTCAGGGCCCTCCCCCTTCTCTCTGTCTCTCTCTCTTTCTGTCAAAAACAATAAAATAAATCTTTAAAAAAATGTATTACAGTCGAAGACATATTGCCATTAATTCCCCTCAAACTATTCCTCCTTGCTTTGAACAAGGTGTTTTTGGCTGTAATGAATTTTTTTTAATTTAAACATTCGCTATATTTTTTGATCACACCAGAATCAATTCAGGTCACACATTGCTTCTGGTACTGCAACTTCTGTCAAATAAAAATGTTCTAGTGTGTCCTCGTCCACCTTATTCTGCCTGATCTGTCATCATGAGGCTTCTGGCTCTTCCCCAAAGTCAAAATGACCACGAAAGGTAAACATTTTGCATGAGGATATTGAGGCAGCCATGACAGCACAACTAGAGACACTCACAAAAGAGGACTTCCAGAACTGCTTCAGAAAGAGGTAAGAACGATGGGATATGTGTGTTCAAAGCCAAGGGGAGTGTTGGTGTGTGTGTGGGGGGAGGGGGCGGATAGGGGGTAATGGCAATGTGTCTTTTGCTGTAATAATTTTTTCTTATTTAAACACTCTATCTTTTGATCACACCTCACATTAGTGCTTTGCTCCCCATGTTTTCAGAAGTCTGTCTGTCCCTCCCAGGCAACCGGACTTCATTGAAGTCTTCTTTACAGTATCAGAAGACTGGAAATGAGCTCCATCCCCTCAAAAGCAGATTTGTTAGCTACATTATAAATGACTAAGCAGCCTTTAAAAATATGCCTGTAGAGCTATATGTGCTAATAAGATACCATCTCCAACATATATTGTGCAGTGAAGAAAGCAAGGTTTAAAACCACATATAGAATAGGCTAGCATATGTGTCATACAATGTTTATTATATGTACAGACTATTGTAAGAATACATTTAAAAAAGTAGGAAATTGTGGGATCAAGGAGTTAGGGGAAAAGATTGATTTGCTTTTTTATCGTAAACCTTTTGTGCTTGTTGAATTTTTAGCTGTATGTACAAATTAGTTTTTAGAAAAGTAAATGAAATAATTAATTCCTTGGCAATCGGGATGTACTGAGCAGTTGTCAGTGACGCTCCAGAGCCGAGCCAGTAGTTTTCAGATTTCGTCTGTGTTTATCAAGCCCCGGAGATGACAGACAGCAGTGGGGTTTTCATTTGAAACACTTTCAGCTTGCATTTGACCACTTTGAAGAGGGAAACCAAACAGACTTTTGGAACAGTTTTTAAGTATCAAAAGTGCTCTGGGTTTCAAAGGATTTTAACTCACAAATAGACCTTTCTCTGCACTGACATTCCCCACTTTGAGAAACTAAAACAAGTAGCTGTACCAAAAAAAAAAAAAGTATAAATTATGATTACTTCTGATCAAACATGTAATGTCAAGTCTGGAAGAAAGAAAGACACTTCCAAAATAGTCTGTGTTAGTGTTTCCATAAAACATGCCATGTACTATACATTACAGGGCACCAGGGCAGGAAGTCTATTAATAGAACTGAGAAAACAATAATAGGGGTCCACAGGCCTGCTCATTTTTAAAGATAGGAGAATGAGCTCTTGGCTTTATAATTTGAGAGCTGTTGAGACACCTGCCAGCAGGGCTTCTTATTCGTGTGGATATATATATATATTTTTTTTTTTTTTCCATTACACTGTGTGTGGAAAGATATTTTCAAACAAAATTTAAAAGCCATTCAAGAAAACTCTAAGTCTCAGCTATGAAGCTTGATAAAATGGTCTAGAAACACCATATTTCCAAGTTTGAAAATAGTCAGTGAGTGCTTTTATTAACCCTTGAGCCCCCATGCTGTAGTAAGCCTCACTGTGGAGGTGACCTCTATTAATTAAAAAGGATAGTCAGTAAACACAAATCATGCAGAACAACAACAACAACCAGGTAGACTTTAAAATAGTTCTTGCAGACCACAGATTTAATGTTTTCAGCGCCCTGGACGTCATTCACTAGAACGACAGGGGCAGGTAGCCACTGAAGGAGATGCTTCCTATTTCTAAACCTCTGGAATCTCAGTGTTGTTAGGTACAGTGGCCCAGGACAGCCCTGGAAGTGCTGCCCTCCTCCTTGTTTGGCCCTTCACCCTAACAGCTGAACCCATCCTATACCCAGCCCAAGCGTGAGACCATCTGGGTGCTAGGACCTGGGAATCTTCCTGCAATTTTTTACCCTACTAGCTGATGAAATTCCTCTCATTCCTTTGGGTTAAGGAATGGACACTGAGTATACCAAAATGTAATGACATGACATCACAGGGTGCTGATAAAGGCGCCAGAAGATCCTGTGTATGAATCTCAGCACCAGCACCTGTTAGTTGTAACACGCACCTCAGGCCAGAGTGAGTGTTGAAGATTATACAGGCGTACCTGGTTTTATGGTGCTTTGCTTAAATTCCCTGCACAGATGTTGTGGGTTCTTTTTGTTTTATTTTTCTTTTTACAAATTGAAGGCAAATCTCTCTGCTAGCAAAAGGATTGCAACTGACATTATTGCAATACTCGCTTTATTGCGGTGGTCTGGAACAGGACCTGCAATATCTCCAAGGTATGCCTATAAAGTTGTCACCTAACGCCAAAGACCCCTCACTCCAGGAGAGGCCCTCCCCTTGGGGGCTCCTGGATCCAGTGGGAGGACAGGCGTATGGACTAATAATTACATGAATGATCAGAATGTTAAGAGAAATGTGACCTAAGTCCTGAGCAGACCAAGTGGGAGAGCAGGTGGTTCACTTAGGGAGGAGAGGATTTCAGGAGAGGAAACATTCTGAGCCAACAGTATGGGAAGGGCATGGGGGTCAAAGATAATACAGCAGGTAGAAAGCTAGGGGACATTTATACCCCTAGCTCACACTGTGACAATGACTCATTGATCATCTTGCATTAGGTTGCAACTTTTGAGGGACTTGGGTAACTCCGGGAGGGCTGTGGTATATATTAACCAGGGCTTGCCGTACCGTGATGGTAGCAAGGCAGAATTCTCAGCCCTCTTCCTCTGTTCCAAGACACACTTTGCTCTTTTCCTCTCTGCCCTTCTCCTGCTTTATCTCTTCCCAAGAGGAGGTACTATTAATCTCAACAGATTGCCAGGTTTAAAAAAAATAAATTTATTGGGATAACGTTGGTTAATAACATTATATAAGTTCCAGGTGTGCAATTCTATAATACATCATCTGTATATTGCATTGAGTGCTCACCACACAAAACCTAGTATTCTTACATCACCGTATATTTGACCCCCTTTACCTTTTCCATTCTTCCCTACTCCCCATTTCCCTCTGGCAACCATCATACTATTGTCTGCCGGATGAGTTTCTTTGTTACTTTCTGTTTGTTTCTTTCTGCTTTATATCCCCTATATGAGTGAAATCATATGGTTCTTGTCCTTTTCCATCTGAATTATTTCACTCAGCATGATAATCTTGAGATCCGTCCATGTTGTCACAAATGGCAGCATTTCATCTTTTTTTAATGACTGAGTAATATTCCATTGTGTATATGTACTAAATTGTTTTTGTCCAATCATCTATCAAAGGCCACTTGGGTTCTTTCCAGGTCTTGGCTATTGTGAATAATGCTAGGCTGCACGGTATTGGTTAGGCCATAGACACTAGTGGGAAGAACCACTGTGCATAAATAATTATGTACGTCTTTCCTGATTCTTAGAGATTCCTGTCCCAATCCTAACCCCAGATGTTCCAAAGCAGTGAGGACTTTCTGCTGACCACACTGTGTGATTGTAAAGTCTGTTCTCCTCAAGTGCCCTCTGAAGCCCTGGATTGTACTATAGGAGGTGCAACTTCAGTGCGTAGGAGAAACTCAAATGATGGCTAGATTGAATAATGCCCTGGCTAAGGGAAACTATCCTCTTGCTTAAACATGCTTATACATGAAATAATAATAGTCTTGACATGTTATGATTTAGACAAATGAATTTGCTTTGAAGCCATTTGTGTCATCAACTTTGGATTACAAATAAATTGGACATTATAATTTTTACCACTGTGGAAGTAGCTGACATGATTGACCTATATCTGTCAATTCTTTCCAGCCCTAGTCTGCCTGTGTCTGAAGAGCACATTCCAGTCTGTTCTGAGGCACCTTGGCACTCAGAACACTTGCTTTAATGCAGACTGGCTGGGATTCAGAATGACCCAGAGGTTTCCAGTTTCAGGGTCTGGGGAAGATGACTGTCCTCGGGAGGTGGACGCTTAGGATAACAAGGCACCTGAAGCAGAATAGTCGTTTTGCTGGTACAAATTTTTATAGATGTGGATTGGTCCTAGAGCCAGCAACTGTGATTAAAGCTTCTGCTTCCATGATAGCCTCCTCCTGGCACAGGCACAGCTCTGCAGTGTGACCTTGGGGCCCAGTCCTGCAATTTTATATAAGATCCTAACCCTCTAGTCCTCCCAAGAGTTTCAAGGAAACAAGTAAAAGTGATTGCATTTTATTGTTGAGGAAACTAAAGACCAGTGAAGAGAATAGACATGCCATAAGACAGAATCAATCACAAGTGGACCCGTCTATGAGAAAACAAATTCTGAGGCTCCTCGACTCGTAGCCTGTGATACACACCTCAGCCTCTTTCGCTTTTCTTCCAGATATCCACATGGCTTACCACCTTCCTTCAGGCCAGTCAGAGAGACCTACCCTGACCTCTTTGCAATAACTCCTCTTCCCAGAGCAGCATGCTCTCTCCTTCCTGGCTTTGGTTTTCTTCATAGCATCTAGCACCACATGACATATATTTATGTATTTATTGCTTATGAACTCCAACTAGCACATAATATTCAAGAGAGCAGCCACTTTTGTCACTGCTGTATCCCAACACCTAGAACAATGCCTGGCCCATAGTAGGCTGTTAACACTCATTAGATAAAAGAATGCATTTTATATGCATTCGTTCATCAAACTCTTATGCCAGTCTAATAAGATGCAATTTACAAATGAGAAAGTTGCTGCTGAGTGAGGTTAAATAACTTGTTCAAAGCCATACAGTTTATTAAGTGGTAAAATTTAAGTACAGGTAAGGGTTATACAACCACAGGCCCCAGATTTTTTCACTACATTCTATTGCACACTGAGATTTTTATTAATACCATCCAAACCTGCTTCCTCAGAATCTCTAGCAAAGATAACTCAAGCACTGCTCTCATTTTTGGAAAATATTTAAAATTATCTTTTACTGATATTTTTATTTAAAAATTGCCCCAACATAAGAGGATAATATACTAAAATTCTCAAAGAAGCAAGGAGTAAGAAGTAAATTACAAGATCTACAAGGTAGGGGAAGCTGGGATGGCTCAGCAGGTTAAGAGCTCACTTTGAAGCCCTGGAGCCCAAGAATCAAATCCCAGGCCTGGCCTATGCAGACCCATATGCTGAACTGGGGTGTGCCCCCAGTTCAGTTCTTGCCG
>PVKE010014140.1:0-15581 GCA_004027555.1 Craseonycteris thonglongyai | reverse complement strand
GACCCACATTCCTAAATTAGGACTGGGATCAGAAAGCAGGGAGAAGAGAGAAAATAAGTCAGCAGGTGTCCCCGTCCTTGGCACATCTCAAGTAGTTAAAATGAGTCAGGTAACCAAACCAAAAATACTTGTTTCTATTAAGCTTTTCTTTGTAAGCTCTGTTAAAAGATAAACTGAAGCATGTTAAAAATTAAGAGTGTATTTGAGCAAAAATCAATTCCAATCAGACTGCATACAATCTGGAGCTCCAAGGAGCCGTAAGGAATAAAAGACTTATCAGCAGGAGCAGGAACAAGGAAGCCCTATTAGGAGAAAGAGTTCTTGGCTGTTACAAGGTTACTTTCCTTTAGGGACTGATAAGTGTCTTTCAGGCAGATTACCTAACTGGTCTTGAGCAGGTGATTCTTGACTGACTGGTTCAAAATTCCATTTCTGGGAGAGTCAAAACTGGAATTCTGTCTCAGTTTGGTGACAAGGGTTTAGCATAAGCGAATCCATTTTGCTCCTGTTTTGTTTTTTTGTTTATTTTTTTAGAGCTCTAAGAGAGAAATGATGGCATCTGTTTATTCAGCCTGAACCACCTCCTAAATGAGCATAGTGCCTGGCATGTAGTAGAAGCTCAATAAGTTTTTGGGGGGTAGATAAATGTACGGTTCTTAAACTATCCTCAGGCACTTACCACCCCTCCTCTGGTCTTCCCATCTTTCAAGCAAACTTCTGCCTTCTCTCTTCACCAACTCTCTCTGGGAAGTGAATTTCTCCAGCAAATACCATTTCCACCATCAATTTTATAAGGAACTAATCATCCATAGACAGTGAAAGGTCTTCAAAAATGTGGTTGAAAAGTTATTTATATTTTGTTGGTAAATGGTTCATATATTTGTACCTTCTCTCTGCATCTGGATTATAAGCCTCAGAAAGGTAGAGCTTTCACAATTTTGCTTCCTCAATGTTTTTAACATGGACTGGGTTTTTATAAGATAACTTTATCTTTAAATTCAAACACACTAAGGGGAAATGGGAGAACCAAGATAGGCCCATTATCTTACTGCTTCAGTGTCTCAAAATCAGGATTTGAAAATGCTGTATTAAATGAGAATACTTGCCATTAATGACACATTGCCCTCAATTGAATAATACTATTATTTTTTAGAGTCCTTATTTATGTGGACATGGAATGCACCATTATATGCGTATACACTATGACTTTACCTGGGAAAATTAAGAGAAAATGCCCACTCACTGCCACTACCATAGCATGGCACTAGAATGGCCTCATCTTTCCGATTTAGAAGGGCTGCTTTTGACAGCAGTGAGACTGATGGAACAGCACTTTCCCTTTGGGTTGTAAAATTTTTATTAATATTCTTGCAAACTGCAAACTTTTAAGATTCATTTTTGAGATCCCTTTAGATATTGTTCAGATCTATTTCCTTCCCACGTATCAATTCCCCTAACTGCTGGTAAACTGCGCTCCCTTCCTATGGATGATTCCTCAGAATTTCTTTGTATGGCTTTGAGATAGATGTATGAATGCAGAAATTACTATACATCACTGTCCACAAAGTAAAACTAACTCCCCACCACCCACCACCTTCTCTATTTGCTTATGATAAGGTTGTAAGTTCATCAAGCCCCACTCCCCCTACCCCCCACTTGCACCACTGTTCACAATCAAATAAACCAAAGGAAAAAAAAAAGAAAAGCAACCACATCAACTGTCAGTAGACTATTGTAAGCAGTTTATGCAGCTTTTAAGACACTGCTGCAAGTCAGATTTTGTACTTGTGGGTATCAGCAGTGTTCTGTCTTATAGATCAGGCTGTGTATGTATGCCACCATCATGACAACTCACAGAATATAAAGAAAGCTCACAATGGTTCATGGTATTCTAAATAAAGGAGGAAAGGACACACACCTTAAAAAAACAGTGCAAACTTATGAAATAAGAGTTTATTACGGCTTCATAGATCATGGCTTTGAGGCAATGTGGAAACAGAATTGTATTTATTTACCCCTCACATTAGAAACAATTTGAGACTACAGAGCAGGGGAACTCTCTCCTTGTCAGTCCCTACCCATCACTGTCTTCTAGTAACCGTGACAGAGGTTTGCTTCATGCTGTGGTCACAGACATGTTGGAGATTTCTCCCTCCAAAAGCCGAGTCTTATTTATTACAGGCCAGGTACTATTTGAGTGTTCCATGTGTATTTTATCTTTGCAATAGTTCTCTGAAGCTGGTCCTTTTGTCATCGTCCCATTTCACAGAGGAGGAGACTGAGGGAAAGAGAGGTCTTGCCCAAGCTATTTCACTGAGAAGTGGCCATCAGAATTCAAACCCAGGCCGCCTGAAGCCAGAGCCTGCCCTAGCTCTAAAACTCTGAACACATCTTCTTATTTCATAAATATCTACCAGACAGCATGGAAGTGCCCTCCCAGGCAAAAAATCTCCCCATCCCCGATGCATACTGTTATTTTTATTTTTATTGGAAGCAAACTTAAGGATGACATCAACTTGGATTTTTCACTTTAACTCGGACCAAAAAAAGTCACATCATTTTACTCTTTAAAACCATCTTATATCTCTGTAACCTGATACCTTAACAAAGAGGTTTTTTTTTGTTGTTTTTTTTTTAATCAAAGCTATGTGTTACTGTTGTATTATCCTCTTAGATGCTTTGGTTCTACTTAAGAGCTTATCATTTTCTCCATAAGCCCGCTTGGGGAGGAGGCAATATGTCTTTCAGCTCTTGAACACTGCTTGCCTCAAACCTCATTATGGCAAGTCACTTTCTGAGGCTGGGCTGTAGCTCTAGACAAATGATTGTATGACGCTTTAAATAAACATACAACATTTAGGTTATGCTGTTTCTCGAAATGATTTATCGTCATTTTCTTCTTTTAGTCCTGCTCTCTGAACATAAAAGACATGAGCTCTTGCTGTATATACAAACCAAATCCTCTGTTTGTTCTGATTAAGCATTCACGGCTCTTTAATACAGCACAGGCTTGAGATTTGGGATTATTCCCTTTGGGAGTGGTGGAATTAAATACATTAGCCAACAGAGATAAGCGAGGGCACCAGAGTTTAATTGCCATTAAAATAGATATGGTGGATAACAAAAATAGAAGGCAGGAAAGCAGTCTACATTCTCCTTTTCTGCTATGGTGGATAAGTCCCATGATCATGTGACATGCAGCCTTTAAAGCCAATGGCCTGGAAGATAGAGCGACAAGGTGAAAATGATGCTGGGAGACAAGCCCGTTCCAGAGTTCCTAAGAATCTTTGTGCCTAGCAAGGCCTTAAGGTGAAAAGAGGGAATCTCCGTGTTGCACAGTGTTGGGAAGGCTTCTGTCCTACCTGGAGGAGGCACCTTTGGCAATCAGTGGAGTACAATGAAATTACCCCAAACTCTCCTGCCTCTCAGAAGGCATTTTAGAAACGTGGAGAGAAAAAATCACCTTCTTCTTTGGGCCCTACCAGTAACTGGCCAGAAAGGATATTTTCATGGGTAATTCTAATTGGCAGCTTTTTATTTTTCACTCTTTCATAATTGGCTGATCTGTTGGCATTTTCTTTTTCGTTCTATTCATGGATATTGTAAATGAATCTTGTCACGCTCCCCAGAAGCCGGCTCTTGCCGTCAGCCGTGGCCATGGGGTTGGGTAACTTGTCCAGTCAACTCATATGGAACAGACACGATGGAGTGTTTTTCTAAATATCACCATGTGAGTCATACGCGTGTTTTCACTTCAATTTAGAACTCTTGGACTTTTCTGGTTTTTAAGTTTAAACCCAGACGAGAAGTATTGCCTTTGGCCGCAGGGGAGGAGGACATAGACTAAAACAGCAGGGGGAAAACAAAACGAAGTGAAGTCTTGCCATTTTGAGCAATGAGAATCAAGAGACCCTCCTCAGAAAATAGGAGTTTATCAGAATGGGGGAAACCTTGAATTAAAAAATATATTGGCTAAAAGGTTTCATTTATTGGAAATTCTTGAAATGGCAAAATGAGTCCATCGGGACAGGTAGCAGATCGCCGGAGGCCGGGGGCACAGGGCAAGGGGACAGTGGGCTGACCTGGGATGGAGCATTGAAACTTTGGGGGGGGGGGAGGAGAGGCGGAGGCAGGTGGGGTGGAAATATCCTCTATCTTATTTATAGTAGTTGCTCAAATTAAACTCATAAAACTGTACATTTAAAATGAGTGCATTTTATTGTATGTAAATTACACCTCGATGAAGTTGATTTAAAAAACACGGACTGGCCTCAGTTACTGAGTAGCCATGGGAAAACTTTCTAAATCATCTTTTATACTATAAAAGAAAATAGTTGAGCTAATGCTGCAGGAGTCATTAATGGTAGAATGGATTCCCCCCCCCCAACAAAAATAATATATATCCATCAGCTGTAAGTGCTGTGGCTGACAGGCGGGGCTGCTCTTGCCAACTGCTATCTGAGCAGTGTCGGGCTGGCTCTGACCAGCGGCAGGCGGCCGGCTCTCCCGCGAGCCGCGCATAGTTTTCCTTGCTGCACACGGTGGTTTGTTTCATTCCCAGTGATGGATCGCGAGGCACCCAAACGAATTGCAAGAGGTGCTTCCATCTCCCCCCATGAACATGGAAAGACATCTCTATCAACTTCGTGCTCAGCGCATCTATCTTTTTCGTCCCCCAAGGGGCAGTTCTGGAGCTGCTCTGAGATAGGCTCCGTGTTTGCCTTCCCCCAGGCGGCTGGGAAGCGGGAGCAGGAAGGTGCGCGTGGCCAGGCCCAGCTCCTAAAGTGAAGGGTAGCCCTCAAGATGAACGGGAGGCCGGGTGTGGCCAGGCCCGCGGAGCAACTGTGCAGCCCTGCCTAGACCTCAGGGCCCAAGATCACACAGCTCTGTGTCGGTCCGACCCCCCCACCCACCCTCATCTGATAGTCTCCCCGCCGCAGGGGCGCCCCTCCCTGGAGAGCTGCGGAGAGATTGGGTGTTGTGATTGAACAGTTGATAGTGAGCATTCCCCCCCAGAGGAGCAGCAGCCAGAGCCAAACCATTTCTCTCTCTCTGTGGTCCCTCAGGCTCGGCAGTGTTTACACTGAACTCCAGGCGGGCAGAGAGAATTTACAGCCTTATCACGGAATGAAAGGCGCTGTCGGCTGGGGGATGTGTGTCTCGCTGGCTGGTTTTCCAAGGGAGACTTCAGGCTTCATGTAGGCGGCTGGTTATTTTATTCTTGCTCCTCCTCCGCCCCAAGTTCTTCTTTGATGATTTTCTGTCATGTTTATGGGGATAATTAGGATTTATTTTTTACTTCTATTCCAATATTAATGTCAGGAAATGATTTCTATAGGAAAGTATTCTCTTAAAGACCACAAATTAGATTTAATCAATTTAAAGATTGCTACAGGCCAGCATTTCTCTTTTTAAAAATGTATTGACTAAGTTGATTCGAAATATTTAAAATATACGTAAGGTGTAAAGAACAATACAGTGAATATGTAGTGTGACTGTTTTCTTCATAAGAACTTTGAACTCTTCTGTGATCCAGTGCCCCTCCCTGGTCCCCATGCCCACCCCCACCCCCCATCCTGAAGTTGCAGTTAGCAGTCCCTTACTGTTTTAATATGTACTTTTACCATGTTCCCATCTGTAAACATGTGCTTTTTAGATTCCTGCATGTTTTTGAACTTTATATATAAATAATTATATTATTCAGGGAAAGCTGGGATGGCTCAGTGGGTTAAGCACTGGCTTTGAAGGCCCGGGGACCAAGGATCAAATCCTGGCCCCGGCCATGTGAACCCACATGCTGAACTGGGGTGTGCCCCCAGTTCAGTTCTTGCCGGGACCTATGTGGGAGGCTCCCGGCCCAGTTCCTGTCCTGTGCAGCCCTGTGCCCACCTGTGGAGTGAAACTATATGGAAAACTAATGTCAACTATGGAGACTGCTCTGGGCTCTCCCCCTTCTCTCTGTCTCTGTTTCTCTATCAAAAATCTTTTTAAAAAATTATATTATTCATATTCTTCGTGGCTTGAAGAACATCAAGTAGCATGATGTTCCTGAGACCTCTGCTTTTCTTCATGTAACTTCACTTTGCTACATGTAGCATGAGATAATTCATTGGTGTTCACTGCTGTGTTTATCCTATCTATTATTGGTGGACATTTGGGCTATTTCCAATTTCTTCTATCACAAATAGTGCTGCTGTGAGCATGTTTATACATTTCTCCTGGTATTCACTCTAATACTTTCTAAGCCTACTATAAGTATCCGGGAGTGGAATTAGTGGATCATACGTATGTATGTCTTTATTTACTGATAACGCCAAATTGTTTTCTATAGTATGTGTACAGATTTACTGTCTCACTAACAGTATATTTAGAAATTGTGCATATGAGTACCTTCCCATATTTAATAGTGTCCAACATTTTCTTTGACAATTTAGTGATAACAAGTTGGATCCTTATTATGATTTTTTTAACTTGCATTTCTCCAACTACTAATAAGGTTGCACATCTTTTCGTTGACCTTTTGGATTTCCTCTTCTGTGAAGGGCTTGTTTTCCATTGCACATTTCTGCTCGTTAGTTATACTTGTTTATTTATCAAATATGTTCTCTTGATTTATTCTTTCACTGTCTTAATGGGAAATTGTGATGAACTGAGGTCTTTAGTTTTAATGTAGTTTAATTTATCAATCTTTGTCTATAAAGTTTGTGGTGTATTTTGTGTCTTATATTTAAGAAACCCTCTTCTAGTCCTAGGTTATATAGTCTCCCATATTGTCTCTTAAGAGTATTTATAGTTTTACCTTGTATACTCACATCTTTAATCAACCTGAAATTGATTTTCATATGTGGCATAGGGCACAGACTCAATTTCATTTTTTTACTATATGAATAGCCAATTATCCCGGCATCATTTGTTGAAAAGTTCCTGAAATGCAATACTTATTATCATAAAGAGAGAGAGGGAGAGTGTTTTCTGATCTCTCTGTTCTGTTCCTTTGATCTTTTTGTCTATCCCTAAATCAATAGCATACTGAATCAATTATTATTAGTTTCAATGTAAATGCTAATATCTAGCAATTAAATTTCCCTTTAACCCTTTAGAATCAGCTTGTCAGTTTCACAGGAAAAAAGTTTTAAGGATTTTTATTGGAAGCATATTAAATCTAAATATCAATTTGGGGAATACTGACTTCTAAATGATGTTGAACTTTTCAGTTCATGAACATGGTATATGATTTAATGTTTTCTCTAATGTTTCAAAAAAACTTCATTTCTTCATGAAAGTTTTACATATATTTTCTTAAATTTATTATAAGAATATACTTCTGATGCTATATTAATGTCATCTTTTAAAAATATATTTAACTATTCAGTGCTAGGGTATAGAATTGTAGTTGTTTTTTATACATAGATTTTATATCTAACAACTTGTAATTCTTTAGAATATTTTCTTCTACACAGTGGTTTTATCTGGAAATATGAATAGTTTTGTTACTTTCCAATCTATACCTTTTATGTATCTTTATCTTATTTTCATTGCAGAAAGGTTGAATAAATTTAGTAATAGCAGGCAACCTTGTCTTATTTCTGACATTAAAGGGAATGCTCTCAACATTTCACCATTAAATGTAATATTTGAGGTAGATACCCTTTTTCAGTGGTCAGTAAGTATAGTTCTATTTCTGCTTTGATAACAGTTTTTACTATGTATATTTAATTTTGTCAAACACTTTTTCATACTGAGATAATCACATGGTGTTTCTCTATTACTGTGATAAATTTCTGTAATTGATTTTCTAATGTTAAATTAACCTTGCAATCTGGAAAAAGACCTCAACTTGATTATGTTATATATCTTATCTTACAATGTTGTATTTGGTCTGCTAATATTTTTCTTAGGATTTTTTCATCTAATGTTCCAAGTCTTTATTTCTTAGAAGTAAAATAATTTCACCAGTCTTTAACCAGTCTCAATAATATTGAACTTTAGAAGAGTTATTAGAATTATATTCCACTCTGTGACCTTGAAATATATGCCTCCAAATAAAAATCTTTCATAAGCATCTTAGGAGTACCATATAAGGTTGGTATTTCACTTCCCTAGTATATGCTGCATCTTTTGAATTTTAAACCTTGAATCCATTATTTGAGCAACTTTTCAAACATTATGAGGAAAAAAAAACCACAACTAACTTTCTTGGACTGCTTAAAGATGATATATGGACATACAGTATTATTACCAAGTTCCTAAATACCTTTAGCCATACAGAAACTTTCACATTTTGTATCCACATATAAGATACACTCAGTTTATTATTATGCTTCCAAGTAACTATTCTTATTAGATTGACAATAGTCCCTGTTTTTTCCTCACAATTGAACCATAAGCCTTTTTTGGACAGACTACATACAATCTCCAGTCCTCATCTGTCCTGCCCTAATGCGCATGCTCTGGGCTCTGCCACAGAGCAGGGAACACCCCTAAATAAGGACCCGTTACCATCTATTGGATACAGATGCAGTGTGGGGCAGTGATTAGAGCCAGGGTGTCTCAGGCTTTTAGGCTTCTCAACAGTTTTAAAATTCAAAAACCTTTGTCTAGCTTTGCAGGGAGGCTTCTCAAGAAGGAGAAAACAACACTGAGTTAGAGACGTATATTCTGGAAAACAAAGAAAGTAACAGATTCCGCATGTGAATTCCTGAGGTGACATGTAGTTAAGGAGGTGCGTTCAATCTGAAATCCACCCCACCCCCCACCCCATTGTCTATCTTTCTACGTCTTCCAACTGACTTTTAAGAGGAATCGAACCTTTCATTTCATTAGTGATCCGTTTTCGCCTGGGATCCCTTTTATGGCAGTAGGACTGAGACCCTCCGTTTTATTAGACGTGTCAGTGGACATGGTTGTTTGGAAATGAGAATGATTGAATGGGGCCATTATGTGGAAGAATTTTTGAAAAGTGAGGGCCTGGCTAAAACAAACACTATTTTTAAACCGGGATCTACTGACCTTGGGAACCAAAAGTCATCATTTACCAAGTAACGCTTCACAGCATGCCATTGTTCATCTCAACACTGGTGGCAAAACATACTACTCACCAGGGACCTCTAATTGGCTTGACTAGTAATGGGACCCATTGCTCCCAGTCTAAAACCTAGTTCCACACTTCTTGGTTTCCTACTGGGGTGAAAGAGGGGCTAAAAACTCCCAGGCCTGAAGTTGTTTCTTCAGAGCTATATGAGAAGCCCTTGAAATAAACTCATAGACCTGGGGGAGAAGGTTATATGTTATTGATACTGTGATTTAAAGTATTTTAATAAAAACCTCTAAGATTAGAACCACATATGAACACCTATCTTATGTTGCATTTAATCAACGATGAGTGATTAATGTAATATTTTGAGCTTGCTTTTAAGTACTCCAGCAGAGGGAAAAAAGGGTGTAGATGTGGAGAACACACAAGAAAGCAGAATGTGAGTCATTATTGAGACTGGAGGATGGATAGATGGGAGTTCAGAATATGATTCTACTTTTATGAAGGCTTGAAAACTTCCATATTGATCTTTTAGTTGTTGTTAAATTTATTGGGGTGACAGTCCCCAGTGGAGGGTCTCAGTCCTACTGCCATAAAAGGGATCCCAGACTAAAACGGATCACTAACGAAATGAAAGGTTTGGCAACCACTACATAGTTTCCAGGTGTACAACTCTTATGTATTGATCTTTTTAATCCAGTGATTAAAATAGAAAGAAAGTAATCAACCTTAAATTGTAAATACAAGTAAACTTTGATTCCTATCCATGGTGGTTGCTGTTGTGCTCTGTTCTGGTCCCCTTTTGGGATGGAGAGCAGATTCCCTAGTTGCTAGGAATGCTCCTCACAGAAAATGCTCAGCCACCAGCCCCTTGCACAAGTTGAGCCATCTTTTGTTGGGGTGGGGGGGAAGGGAAGGGAAAGAGATGGGAAAGGAAAGAGACTGAGACTTCACTCAAGGCTGCATACTCTTTTTTTTTTTTAATATATTTTTATTTATTTATTTTTATTTTTGACAGAGAGAGAGAGAGAGAGAGAGAGGGAGAGAGAGAGATACAGAGACAGAGAGAGAACCGAACTGGGCAAGCTCCCAGTTCAGCATATGGTTCTGCACGGGCTGGGGCCAGGATTCGATCCCAGGTCCCCGGTGCTGCAAAGTGAGCGCTCAACCCACTGAGCCATCTCAGCTTCCCCAAGGCTGCACACTCTTGCAGTGACTCCCTGAGTAGAGTAATGAGGCCCAGCCTCCTCACTCCCACACCCCAGCTTCAGCTTCCATTGAGATTGCATTCAGCTCTTTTTCTCCCTTTGGCCTATCCTGCATCTGTCCCCTCACTCCACAGGTGGTAATCCTAATAAACCTCCTCAAAGCTTATCTCTGATTTAGTCTGCTTCCTGGGGGACCCAGCTCTTGACACTGCTGTAAACACAGAATCAGAGAATGCTGATGAAAGGGACCTTAGTGCTCTCTCAATGTAAATCCCTCATTTTACTGGTAATGACATTGCACACAAAAGAGGTTATGTGAGTATGACTTGTTCAGTACCAATCACTCAACCAGTTGATGCCAGAACTGAAGTGGTGGAACTCACAAGCCACAAGCCAGCTCACTGCCCTGTTCTGAAGATTTCACTGATTCATGATGGTACATTTTGAAAATAAATTGCTTAGTCGTATTGTTTGGTTTTGTACTGTGATAGCCAAGGGACACTAATATAGCACACAGGTTTGAGTGCTTGTACAGAATAGTCAACTAAAGGTCGTTAGCAACAAGCATATTTATTTTCTCATAAACCTGGAAGGTGAGTGCAACAGTTAGAGATGTCATCAGAAGAGCAACTTCTTTGAATCTTTCTGCTATATGTTCAGTGTATTGGGTTTTGACCTCAAGTCCCAATAAGGCTGCTATGGCTCCAGGTATCACATTCTCTCACACAGCATCAAGGCAGAAAAAATATATTTATTATTTAGTAGTAATAGTAATCAGGTAGAAAACCTTTCCAAGAAGCCCTTAACAGACTTCTCCTCTGACCTCCTCCACCTGACCTGGGTCTTATGCCCATGCTCTGACTATAAGGTAGGCTGCGGATCTAACTCTGGCATTTTGGGTCCTCTCAAGGGAGATGCACTCTGCTAACAAGGAAGACAGAAAGCCGAAAGGTCATTGGTTAGGTAATACAATGACTGCGGCATTATGTTAATTTTCACCCTCAAAACCACCTGCTCAACCAAGAAAAGTTGTTTGTTGGATACAATATTATCTGATTAGCCCTTTAAATATAGCTCCGCACCTAGGAGACAATGTCATGGCCTACATTTAAACCACAAATTTAAGGCATACATTTTTTTTTTTTAAGACTTTATTTTTTAGTGCAGTTTTAGGCTTACAACAAAATTTATCATTATCAACTTCACTCACCAGAGTGGTACTTTTTTTTTTCCAACCAGGGATGGACCTACACTGACACATCATTATCACCCAAAGTCCATAGTTTACCTTATGGTTCAGTCTTGGTGTTGTGCATTCCATGGATTTGGACAAGTATGTAATGACTTATATCCATCATTATAGTATCACACCAAGTATTTTCACTGTTCTAAGAAACTTCTGTACTCTGCCTCATCATCACTTTTCATCCCCACTGCTAGCAGCTACAGATTTTTTTATTGTCTCCGAAGTTTGGCCTTTTCCAGAACATGCATTTCTTTTTATACTTCACTGAAATAGAAACCCAATTGCTTTAAAATAAAAAGAGAATGTGTTTATATGAACTAATTAAAACAATGTTTTTCTTTATAAATATGAGTTGTATTTTTTTACATTTATAATCATTAGAATATTTTGTTTTTTAAGACTAAGAAAACTGATACTGTGGAAGTTAGTAGCACTAACTTGCCTGTATCTTTAAAACTTCAGAACAAATCATTAGGAGAAATATAGCAAATACAGGACAGAACAGGGTAAGAAAAGTATATTCAGAATCATATTATGTGTCAGCAAAATTATAAACCTGGTTGTGGGGAAAATCAAACATGAATGATTGTGAGTTTTTCAATTTTTCTTGATCTGTGGCTGAAAGTTCTCTGTCATCTGCCATGAGCAGGTGAAACTTGTCTCCTGTTCTTTTGCTATTTATCATAGGAAACTCGTTTGATACTATAGCTTCATATTTTAGTTTCCCAACCAGCATCTCCAATAGAGAGATAGTCATTTGAATACAAAATGCCTAGCATTATACACCTGGAAACTATGTAATTGTTACCAACCAATGTCACCCCAATAAGTTTAACAAGAAAAAAAAATGCCTAGCAGAGTTCTTTGTATTCTGGTAAACATTTATGATTATCATTTTAGATACCACAAATAACTAGGCAGGATCCAACCAAATGGAAATCCATGGTGTATATATACAAATAGTTAACCAGTGATATCTGGCAATCAATGGGAAATTATTTTCTTCAAGGTTTGGCTTTAAGTCCTCTGCTCGGTAACATTTACATGACTTTATGTAACATGGATAATGGAATAGAAATCATGATCCTAGCATCTAACAGGTTATAATTTAGATCCATTAAACTCAATTATTTGTTATTACATTCAACAAACCTTTAGGAAGCACAGCCAAGCCCTGTGCTTGCCCTTGAAAGATGAGATGCCCTTGAAAGATGAGGCGTTTGAAAGAAGCTCCTTGTGGAGTGTCCACACTCATGGTGGACGCAGACGAAGTAACACCTCTCTCTATAATATCAGGCGGCATTCACCGAGTGCTGACAGTGTGTCCAGCACAGTCTGAAGATGTCCTGTTATAAATGGGACAAAACGATGGTGCTGTCCCATTTTAAGAGGTACATATGGCCAGCCTAATCTCACTGGGTTAAATTCAAGGTGTCAGTAGGCTGACCATACGTAACGTTTGAAACGGGACAGTACTGTTGTTTTCTGGGATGTCTGGTCAGCCTAGTACTGACTCATTTAATTCCCACCACAGCCCTTATATGGTAGGCACTGCAAAGTCTTTATTTTATAGGTGCAGACTCTTAGGTTCAGAGATGGGTTTATTAGGTTGCCTGATGTGACATAGCTGGGAGGCATCAGCCAGGATTGGAATCCAGGCTGTCTGCTTCCTGAGCCACCCCAACTTTCAATAATCCAATAATCTTGTGGATCAATGGAAAATTGTGACTATTCTGAGTGCTAAGCAGAAGAGGTTCATGGTACTATTAAGCATATTAAGAAGCTATTACTCAGGTAAGAGGTCACGGGAGGCTCCCTGGGGTAGAGATGGTTAGGGTGGCATCTGAAGGCGGAGTAAGCATTAACTAGGTGTAAAGGGGCTAGAGGAGTATTTTATTGTTTATTTATTTATTTATTGTTTTTGACAGAGAGAGAGAGAACTGAACTGGGGGAACTCCCCACTTCAGCATATGGGTCCCCACGGGCCGGGGCCAGGATTTGATCCTCGGTCCCCGGGGCTGTAAAGTGAGCGCTTAACCCACTGAGCCATCCCGGCTTCCCCCTAAAGGAGTATTTTAAACAAGGAAACTCCTTTTGATGGGAAGGAGAAAGGGCAAGATTCAAGAGCCTCACCACCAAAAAAAAAAAAAGTGAAACAGGAGTGTCTTTATATTTCTGATCACAGTTTGCAAAGCATTCTCATGTTTGCTCTTCTGTTTATGGCTTACAACCACCTGGGGTTAAGTTTGAAAACTTAATCAATTTAACCAAAGCTTACAGGAAGCAATAAGTCTGGGACCAGAACCTGCCTCCTGACTAAAGTGCCCACAGCCAGTTCCCCAAACCACAGCGCTATACAGCCCAGAGGAGGAACAAAATGACATGGAGGCATATGTTGCAAGTACAGCAGAAAAGACAGGGCATGTGACAAAGATTTAGGTAGATCAGCAGTAACCGGTAACACGGCTGCCTAAAGAAATATATTTTATTAAGATGTAAAAATGAAGTACAATTCGCCATCACAGCCAAGACATAGTTACTATGAAAGCTGACAGAACTCAAATGTAGCTTATCATGCTGATGTTAGGACAGGGTGACACAGCTTCAGGAAGGTGTGGAGAATTAGAAAATGCTCAGGAGCATTTGCATTCTTCTGAAGAAAACTATCAAAGGTTGCTCATTAAACAACAACAACCAGTCTATAACAAATGGTAACCAGCTTCATTTTTATCATCTCCCAGAAAGCAGAGAGCAGGAAGCTTTTACACCAGCATTTTCCTGAAGAGAAATAAGAGACAACCTGGGACCCACTACCTCCAACAACAGAACTGTACAGCAGTTAGGCTTGGCTCTAGAATCTTAATGTGGCTCTTCTTTCTATTCCAGATTTACATGTTTATCTTTCACCTAATCCACTCTTAAAGTTATTTTGAAATCTCTCAAGCATGTGTCATAATTATGCTCAGGAAAAGCTAGCCAAGGATTAAAATGAGACTAAGAGACTCCAGACAATAAAACAAAACTGCAGATAATGTATATAGGAGATGGTCCATAGAAGGATATTTGAAAGGTGTCAAACACTTTTTATAATATCCAAACACCTATGAATGAGGTCATATGTTTCTTGATTCTTTCAGTCTGACTTTATTTTGCTTAATAAGATGTTTTCACTCATAGGTGGATTATAAAACTGAAAGTAACAAAGAAACAAAAATTCATGGACACAATCAGTGGTTTGGTGGTTGCCTGGGAGTGGGGGGGTCCGCTGGGGGGGGTATGGGGAGGGGACATTAAATGTATAAATAAATAAATATATAATATCTAAACAGTATATTACATTTAACTGTCCAGCATCCATTCCCAGAAGCTGCCCACTGAATGCAGCTACTAATAAGGTGCTAGCACCTAAAAGAGAGGCAATAAGCACTTGCCACGTGTAATTCCTGTTTCCTCTTTTCTCTCTCCTACTTACCTTCCTTTTCACTGTCATTACTCCATCTCTATAAAAAATGTCTTTCTCCTTTTTTCTTGTCTTAAACACATGCCTTACTGCCTGACAGTAGGCCCACAGGCATCATTTCACCCTGCAAGTGGCAGGCAGAACTAAATCAGAAATATTTCTTCGTTCTCGGACATGTTAAACCCTGACACAAATTGATGAGAAGGATTGTAAAATCATTTCCCCAGGAGGTCTCTGAAAATATAGAATGTCTAGAATGATTCAGGGGTAAAGATCTACCTAAAATATTTAGCTTAACCTTTTTTTTTTAACACACATATGTATACACACATATTTTTCTTATTATATTCATTGTAGAAAATTTTTACAATCTAGGGAAGTATAAAGAAAATAATAATCTAACCATCATCCATAATTACACCATCTAAAAGGAGCTACAGTTAATAATTTTTGGTCTATTTTTTAAATGTATTTATCCATATCATTCAAATTCTCATTAGATGCCTACCAACATTCTATGGAGAAGCAGATAACAATCATCATAAAAGGAAAATTATATAGTATGGTAGAAAGTGTTATGTGTGCGAAAGAAATAGTGCAGTTTGAATAAGGTGGTCAAAGCTAGGTCAGCAT
>PVKE010014139.1:24824-35532 GCA_004027555.1 Craseonycteris thonglongyai | reverse complement strand
AAAAACACACCAAAACTAAGTGCAAGTAAATAAAACCCAGTAAACATTTTAATAATAATATATAGTTGGTGGGGCAGTTAACATTTCTCCCTATCTAAGAAATATTAATTATATGTTAGAAAACTCCATCTAATAAATCCTGGTCTATGTGACTATGGCATAAATTGAGATGTAGGGTAGAAAATAAGAAGACTCAATCCAGTCAGAAAGTATAAGGCACAGAGTACATTTAATGTAATGTACTAATCCAAATGTTGGTGCAGCTGATCCTACATATAAGATGAACTAAAAATATACTTAAGAAAGGATATAGCAGGGCATTTAGATGTACTGGTATCCTTTCTAGTCATGATTATTTTGTTTTGTTTTGTTTTGTTTTGTTTTGTTTTGTTTTTCTTTTCATTCTTCAGTCAATGCAGTATTAGGCTTTTACCGTTGAAAACATATCTGTTTCAAGTCACTGAGTAGATTTGCTAAGGTTCTGTTTAGTTGGTAACCACCATTTATTTCACCTTCCTTCACCTGTCAACCATGCTTGGCCCTAATGGAATATACAATTCTGAACTTATCAACTATTTTAATTAAATTTTGCAAATACTTTGGAAAGGCCAGATTTTTTTCTATACAAATGCAAAAAATCCTTTTTTTGATGCTATTAACTATGGATTTTTAATAACTTCTTTGCTGTGTGGTAGAGACCTAGAGTTTTCTAAATACTCTGAAGCTAAACCTTCTCATTAAGAAAAATATCCTACAGAAAGTATTATCAATTTTGTTGGCTTTTCCTCATTAACTTATTTTCATGCTTCTAAATAAATATAAGATTCCCCTCATAGCTCTGAGCCTGGCTGTCTGAAGGTTTTTTGTTTTTTGTTTTCCCAATAGCATATTCTGTATGGCAACTATGTATACCATGGAACAAACCTACTTCCCTGCTTTACGCTTTATGGTAGAAAGAAGGATTTCCAAGACTCAGAATAGATCAAGGACAACTCTAAAGTACATACAGGCTTCAATATTTGACAGTGTGATTACCTGTATCAAGTCTGTAGAATTATCCTGTTTGATTGTATTCAGAGTATAGTCTACTTCATTTTTTTTAAGATTTATTTTTTATTGTTGTTGACAGAGACAGAGAAACAGAGATAAGGGAGAGGGCCCAGTGCAGTCTCCATAGTTGTACATCATCAGTTTTCCAACATGGTTTTGTTCTACACATGTGGGCGGGGGCTGTGCAGGGCGGGAACTGGGCTGGGGGCCTCCCGCATGGGAGGTGTGCCCTCTTGAGCCAGGGGCCAAATTGGGGGGCAAGAACCGAAATGGAGGCCTCCTGCATGGGAAGCGCACCCCTGTTCAGCATATGGGTCTGCATGGACAGGGACCGGGATTCGATCCTCAGTCCCCAGGGCTGCAAAGCAAGCGCTTAACCCTCTGAGCCATCCTGGCCTCCCTACTTCATTTTTAAAAGGCATTCATTTTATACTACTAAATTATGAAGTCTATAACTAGTATTTCATTCTACACAAAAGGTTTATCTCCTAAATTCTCACAAGAACATGTCAGTGCTACTGTCTTCTCAGGCCAAAGCTTCAGTAGGAAGATCAAGACACCTTTATTTATGTTCTTTATCGCTTTGCAATCCATTTAAATTTGTCTGGGTGTTTTGTTGGTATTTCTTTGGCCTTTGATTCTGTGAACAGGAATTGATTATGGAATTGAGCTTTCTGAGCATACTGTGTATCTTTGGTTATTAGTGATGATAACTTACTACTACTACTCTGAAAATCAGTAAAAATGGTCTCTTGATGGACCTAATAGTGATTTCAGTGAAGTAAAACATGATTTGATTTGGTTTCCACTTCTCTATAATTTGCACATTAATATGATTAGTATTCATTGGTGAGTTGGATATGTATCCTCTATAATAAGGACTAGAGGGAGCTGCTGCTTATTGACCTTTTGCTGTGTGCCAGGCATTATGTGAAGCATTTTTGTAGTTTATTCTCATTTAAATCTCCACAGAAGCTCTATGAAGTTGATGCTCTTTTTTATTCCTTTTTTCTTCTTTCTTTTTTAACAAATGAAAAACTGAAGGCCAGAAAAAAATGAAGTGATTTGTTTCAGGTATCATGGCTACTTTGAGCTGAGATAGGAATTCAATTCAGAAAGTCAGATTATAGAACCTGAACACCCAACTATTATTATCTACTTCTTATATGAGGATAATATATTTTTCAGAATACAAATTCACTATGAACAACTTAATCTGCTCCCTAGTATCAATAATCTTTCAAAGCATATCAGAAACTTAAGAAATTTTGACAATTCCTATAAATTAATCAGCTTTGTATTGCAATCCTATTACATATCTTTCAAATAGATGTTTATTTTTTAACCAATTAATTTGGAAGGGCACACAATGAAGTAATGCTAAGGTACATTTTATCTGTATATAGATGTTTTATTAAAGGAAAAATGTATGACTGAAGTGAGTTTCTAGTTACTGTATCTGTTCTAGGATTTGTGGTATGGGAGCAGTTAAAATCAGTGTAGCCATGTAACCTCATGGTAAAGATAGCAAGACCTCGATACCCGTTTATGTGTGGAGCAGATGAAAAATTATTTCTTAAGGATAATTGTGCTTTTGTCTCTTTGTATTTCTTTAGCATACTTCAAGTGGGGCAGAAATGGCCTCTATGTAGCCTCCTCAACTTTCACAAGAGGATACAATCATTTTTCTTGATCAGATAACTATTAAAGTTAGTGATATCATAGACCAATTGTACTCCCAACTCTTATTTAAATCTCTGTCATTCAATATTTACCAAAAGCTTAGTTGTATGAAGTGACATTTAGGGATATCCTGAAAGTTATATGATCTACCCATTCCTCAAAAATGCTTTACAATCTATTCCTTGAGTTATGGCATAATAGGAAAAAGTGTATGTGTATAATAGGAAAAAGATGTATATGCATCTATACAAATGGCCACCTCCTCTTTAGATGACTTTTCTGAATTTATACCTTTCTCTAGAAGAGGCAGAAAGATTACTGGGAAGAAACAAGGAAAGCTATATGGGGCCCACTCCTATGCATTGAAAATAAATACTTCTAATTAAGTAATTTTACATTATTTGAGATGGTCTGACCTTAAAAATAGAACAAATGTAATTGAATACATTGCCCTTTCAGTTATGTATGACTGTATAACAAACTATACCAAAACTAAGTCGCTTAGCACATTTTACTATTTCTCATGATTTCATGGGTCAGAAATTTGGACTGGATACTGTGGGAATGATTCATCTCCCTCCATGTGATGATATCTGCTGTACTGGAATGTCCAAAACGGCTTCTGTATTTGAATGCCTGACACTTCAGCTAGAATAAACCCAGTTGCCACATGTGAAGAGGATAGAAATTTATCATGAGATTAGAAGCCAGTATTGATGATAATTTAAGAAATAGATTTCCATGTTAAATAATAGGTTACTCTTAAGACATTTTGTATTAGCTTATTAATAATAGCTCTATATTTAAGTCACAAAGAACTCATAAATTACAATGGTTTATCCTATTACCACTAAAAAAATTAACCTAAAAACCTTTAAAAAGTTGCCTGGATATTTTCTTAAAATTTCTATAAATTGACCAGGGAGAGAAGAAAGAGAGAAGATGATTTGTGCTGTGATATGCTTAATTTCTCTAATAAGTTTTTTTGAATGTCATTTTGTAGGGATTTTAAAACCAGAATCTCTGGTTAGAAGACATGGTATCTTTATTTTTTGTAAGATTAAGGTAAAGACTGATGATCACTCTGACAAGCAATAAAGTTTATTGCTGTTGTTTGTTTGTTTGTTGGTTGGTTGGTTGGTTGGTTGTTGTTACTTTAAAGAGTATTAGAGGAAATGGGAACTTAAGAATGTGTGGACTGGTTATGAATTGCATGAAAAATTTTCAGGGAACCATGGAAATATGAGCTTGAAAAGTTTAATATATGGTCCTTAGTAATATGAAAGATGGAATGAAACCAGAGGATCATTGAAGAGAAAGAGTTTTTATATGCAGTTCCCAAATTTGAAAATTAATTGTCTGGCTATAACGTAATTTGCTTCATAAAAGTAGCCATAATTCTTAGCCAGAGATAGATGATTGCTTACTTTGCCATTTCTAGGGCAATTTGGAAGAAATATTATGAATCTGCTGAGTGAGTGATAATATAATAAACCTAAAAACTCACGTCACTAATAGTGTGTACAAACTGTAATGAAAACAAAAAAGAGAAAGAGTGAGGTGGTAGATTTCTTTTGACTAGGATAGTAGAAGGTAGACAATGCCAGAGATTATCAAAGAAGTAGCATTCACATTGACCTTTGAAGCGTCTGTGAAATCTCCGAGGAGTGCTGTTACTGATTTTGAAGTCACATCCAGGATGCCACAACTCTCAACCTACTAGTCTACTTTGTTTGTTCTCCATATTCCAAAAAGACCCCAGCTGTTTTCAGGAATAGGAAGAATGTGCAAAGGATAATGGTCTCAAGCATCTGTGTTCCTTCCTCCACTACCTTAATTCCTGTTAGGGGAGTTTATAACCGGAGTCATGATGGAAGGCCAGCGTGGGATAATTGATCCATCCCTCAGGAAATCATCTGTGCACTTCTCCTGGGTGGTAGGCAAGAAAATGCCCCACATATAAAAAGCACATCTGACACATATAGCCATTCCCTTTTTAAGAGGTTATCAGTTTGAAGATTCCATGACATCCCTTGAGATACAAATCTAGTAACTCTTGACTTTTTATAATTAATTAACTTATTCTATAGAAATTAAATGTATATTGATAATTTGTTATGTGCTAAACACTAGATTTTTAGCTTGAAAAACCCAGTCATTGGTGTAAGTAACTCATGGTGGTATTCAATGTAAACATGAGACTAAATAAAGTTTTTTATTTGATAAAAATAAATGACATGTATGTATTGACTACATAAACCAAATAATAGTCTATATATATTTTTTTTAATTTTCCTTAATAGATTTAGCATAATCTTTCAATAGATGGCTGGTATTTTTTTCTTTACATAAGTTTTTAATATATTTATATTATAACAGAATTTCAGAATCATGAAAATGTCACCAAAGCTAAAAGAGTAAAGATGAGTTAGCCTCTTATTTTATTTTCGAGTACTATTTTTTAATATTTGTTTTTATTCCTTTCTTGAACTATATTTAGACTAATATTAGAGGTCATCAGGCTTGATCCTCTTTATAGTGGGAGTAGAAAAGATAAAGTGGGCAACACTTAGATTTTATAGCCTAGAATGAAGAGAGAAGCAGTAATATATACAGTAGTTCTGTGTAATGAGACACTATTTTGCCATTTCTGGATTGATATATCCATGCAATGAAGAATATTCATATCTTCTTCACTTTAGCCTTCTTGTAAAAGATTCTGAAACAACACAAATGTGCCATGTGTTTCAGTAGAAACCTTTTTTTCTAATGAGAGTCACGAGCAAATCAAAATGAATTCATGGAGAAAAACCTGTTTGATTTGATGATCTTGGTAAAAGGTGAAATGTTATACTTGTCTCTGCTGTTTGCTTGAGAGATGTGAATGAGGAATGTGAACAAGGGGAAATGGTCTCAGTGCATACATGCTCCTCCCCCTACTGTGCTGACAGGAAGTGGTTAGGGCTACTCCTCATTTTACTCATTGTTTTGTCCCCACCATCTGCCAGCCTAGTGCCCTTTCTGTCAAGCTTATCCATGGCTAACACAACTGATACATTTGTGGTGAGTAGACTTGGTATTATCAAAATAATTGGTGAATGTCTGGGATTCAAATCACCTTGGCTGGAGTAATGATCAATTTTCAATTGTGATGTTTTTTTTCTCTCTCTCTTTTTTTTTTAATATTCTTTTTTTATTTTTATTTTTTTATTGTTTTTGACAGAGAGAGAGAGAGAGAGAGAGAGAGAGAGATACAGATACAGAGACACAGATACAGAGAGAGAACTGAACTGGGGGCACTCCCCAGTTTAGCACATGGATCCGAAAGGGCCAGGGCCGGGACTCGATCCTCAGTCCCCTGTGCTACAAAGTGACTGCTTAACCCACTGTGCCATCCCAACTTCCCCTCAATTGTGATTTTTATACCATTCAAAGCCAGTAGAACTACGAGTTAGAGGTTACATTCTTTACTTGTTTCACTTTTCACAGATTTATCACATTTTATTTTTTACGATTGAGTTTATTCTCCCCCAATCTTACCCCAGAAAAAGGGTCGTCACGTAACCCTGTCCATTCCATCTTTCCTTTCTTACCATACCCCCTCCACCTATGTAGTTGGCTCAGAGTAGGTCTCTAGGTGATTATTTTAGCTCCAGCAGAAGTTTCTAGTTCATTCATTCAATCATTTAAAAGTACTTACTGAGAGAATGCCAGGGTGGCTCAGCAGGTTGAGTGCTCATCTTGCAACCCTGGGGTCCAAGAATTGAATCCCAGTCCTGGCCCGTGCAGGCCCATATGCTGAACTGGGGTGTGCACCCAGTTCAGTTCTCACTGGAGTGAGCCTCCTATGTGGGAGAACGCCAGTTTGGCTCCTGCCCCAGGCATGCTTCCCATGTGGGAGGCCCCTGGCTCACAGGGATGTGCTTCCCATGTGGGAGGCCCCCGGCTCACGGGGATGTGCTTCCCATTTGGGAGGCCCCTGGCCAGTTCCTGCCCTGTGCAGCTTCATGCCCACCTGTGGAATGAAACTATGTAGAAAACTAAAAACATGCAACTATGCAGACTGCTCTGGGCCCTCCCCCTTCTCTCTCTCTCTCTGTCTCTGTTTTTCTGTCTCTCTCTGTCAAAAACAATTTTAAAAATCTTTAGAAGTGCTTCCTGAGCACCTGTCATGAGCCAGGCACTTTTCTGTTTCTGAACGTGAGGAACAGTGGTGCATAGGACCAACAGGGTATCTGCCCCATTAAATTTGCCGCCTCGTAGAGAGAGACAAATCATTCCAAGCAAATAAATATGCAAATTCAGATGGAACTAGCAAACAGGATACTGTGGACTCAATGAGTGGGAGTTTGCTTTAGTGGTATTATCTTTGAGGAGGGGTAGAAGGTAAAATCTAAATTCTAGGAAGGATCCATCCTAGTGAGATTCTGAAAGAAGAATGTATCAGGCAAAGGAAACAGTAAGAGCTGTTGTTCAACTCTCTTTAAGGTCAGGCTGAGATAGGGTTGTTCAAGAAAAGAAAGAATCTCAATGTGGCAGGAATGAAGGAGAGAGAGGAAGGAGAGCAGATGGAAAGGACAGCTAAGAAACAGATCACATAGGTTCTTGTAGGTAGGCTGACCAGACATACCATTTAAAATGGGACAGAATACAACGGTACTGTCCTGTTTCAAACAGTACATATTGTCAGCCTACTGACAACTTGAATTTAACTCAGTGAGACTAATTTGACTATATGTACCATTTGAAAAAGGACAGTACTGTTGTTTTCTGTCCCGTCTAAAATGTATGTCTGGTCAGTGTACTTATAGAACATGTTTAAGAGTTTGGATTATATTTTAAGTTCAATGGGAAGGTACAGGAGGGCTTTAAGTTTCAGAGGACTGCTGTGGGACAAAGTATAATGGGATTGGTTCAATATTTTTCCACAAATGGACTGAGGTTTCTTCCTCCAAATAGAGAAGAGCTTTAAAAGCAGAGAGTATTGGAGACATTTAGGTAGGCATCTACATGATGCCTATTTGGTAAAGTTCACAGGAAATGGAAAGCAGAGGAAAGAAGAAAGGAAGGGAGGAAGAGATGTTCCTCTGTGTTTGCTGTCTCAGAAGCTCAGCATTGACATGGATGTAGTGGGGAAACCAGCCAGAACACTTTTACAGCCTTTAAATGCACTGACTATAAGGTCTAACTGCAAGGGGAAGAGACAGATAATTACCAGATGTAATGGATTCTCTGAGAGCCTTTGACTGGCATTCAGGAGGAGCCATCTTGGTACAAAATGTCTTTTCGGGAAATTGAAAACATCTGATGGGCAGCTTAATTTATGCTTCTTTCATTTGTGCATTGGGGCCTAGAACACAGACAGTGAACACTAAATGAGCATGTGATCTCAAAACACGTATTTATATCTTAAAACATATATTTATATATTTTGCTGAATGTAGTTTTTATCTATTTTCTCCTAACTTAGGATGTCACTGAAAAATTACATCGGATAAATCCCATTTACATCCTGATTTCATTAGTGTGTGGAACTGGTCTTGTTCTTTAATCGTAAATAAATCATTGCTCTCGTCTCTTCACAAAATGTGATTGTGTTCTGAAGATGGATGGATCCAAGCACATTTTGGACTGGAGGAATCACAGTCTGGACTTCAGTTAAAACAACAAAGTGAAGCTATTTTTTCAAGTTCAGAACACCCTAGGACAAGTAGGCCTGCTGTACAATCACCATTTAATAGAGTCATGTGTTCCAGCTGGCCTGAATATATTATAGTGCCCAATGGATACTTAAAAACCAAAAATATGTATAGTGCAATAATGAGAGAATAAGAATATGTATAAAATTTGAACACACCTCAAAATATAGACATTTGTCTTTTTTTGCAGTGTTTTATAAGCTCAAAGTTTAGCTATCTACTAGCTATTTATTCGATATGTGCTTTTAAATGGTTAGCATATACATTTTTCTAAAAACTGAGTTGATGTACCAGTCACAAAAACTGTGAATATATATTTACTAGTTGGAAAATAATATTGGAAAAAAGACACACTAGGCTTATCTCATCTTTAGAAATGAATTCTAAGTTCAGGCAATGTTATCTTTTACTAGTAGATGGGATTTCATTTTGATGTTCAACATAAAGTTTAGTCAACTGTCACCAAGATGTAGTAAATTGAAGTGGGAAAACATTATGACAATTAGAACACATTATGTTTGTTCTTAGGTTTTGACCCATGCGTATCATTTTTTATTAGCAAACATTGAGATGGCAATGATATTCCATTCAAATGTAAGTAAGCATAAACAACCCTCCATAGCAAATCTCCTTATTGTCACCATGTGTTTGAAAAGTCTGCCAACTATTTCAGGATTGCTTTTCTATTTGTACTCCTTTTTTAATTACCTTCCCCTAAATGAATTAATGGTTCTTAAAGACACCTACAATTTTGTAACCCCTTTAAACTCAAAATATAATTTTTTAAAACCATGCAGTCTAGCTGAACTAGGAGTTTAAATTTTAGTACCAACTGGGGATGAACATTTTTGGTTTCAAACAGTGAAAAGTAAGGGAGAATACACTTTGCTTAATACAAACCAACAAGTTTTTCTTCTTTTTCCCAATTTTCCCAAAAGCCTGCAATATTGTGTTCCTTGTCTCTGATTAAAATAGGTATTCATTCAGCTAAGCAGTAGGGCTAAGAAATTGAGAAGTGAATCTTAGAAACTACTACTCAGGAAAAGCTACCCTAACCGGCTCACAGTAAGTGATGCAGGCATTTCTCTGTTGGACTCTCAGCAGGATCTTGTCATAAAAGCCCCTGTGACCTCAGTGCCCAACCCAGTGACTCAATCAATGTTTGCCTGATGGCAGGTCAGCTCTAGGTGATGAACAGGGCAGGGTCTTTTAATGAGAAGCCAGGGTCACAGGCTTCTGGGGGCTTTCCAGAGTGAGATCAATACCCCACTTCCTCAACTCCACCCTAATAAGCTTCATGTAAGTAGGGCCTCATCTAGTCTTTTTTTTTTTCTTCTTTTTTGCTTTTTATTTATTTATTTATTTATTTATTTATTTTTATTGTTAAATTTAATGGGGTGACATTGGTTGGTAACGATTGGATAGTTTCCCAATGTACAGGTCCATATCACATCACCCATGGATCACATTATGTACCCACCTCCCAGAATCAGCTCCCCCTCCACCACCGGTGCCCACTCCAACCTCCCCCACAACTCTCCCTCCCCCCTCCTCCCCTTTTCAGGTAACCATCAAACTATTGAGAGTGTCCATAATGCTGGTGCCCTCTCCCACCTCCCCTCCCTCTCTCCTTACCCCGCCTCCCCTTCCCTCAGACAATCACCAAGCTATTATTGAGTGTGTCCATAGGTCTCTGTGTCTTTGTTACTTTCAGTTTTATATTCCACCTATAAGTGAGGTCATATGTTTCCTGATTCTTTCAGTCTGACTTATTTCACTTAATAAGATGGTCTCTAGGTCCATCCATGTTGTCACAAATGACTGTATTTCATCATTTCTTATCGCTGAGTAGTATTCCATTGTGTAAATGCACCACATCTTTTTTTTTAATTTAATATATTTTATTTATTTATTTATTTTTGACAGAGAGGGATACAGAGACAGAGACAGAGAGAGAACTGAACTGGGGGAGCTCCCAGTTCAGCATATGGTTCCGCACGGGCTGGGGCCAGGATTCGATCCTCGGTCCCCGGCGCTACAAAGTGAGCGCTTAACCCACTGAGCCATCCCGGCTTCCCCACATCTTCTTTATCCAGTCATCTATCGAAGGGCATTTTGGTTGTTTCCATGTTCTGGCCACTGTGAACAGTGCTGCGATGAACATGTGGGTACAAACATCTTTAAAGATTAAGGTTTTCAGGTTTTTTGGGTAGATGCCCAGTAGAGGGATGGCTGGGTCATATGGTAATTCCATTCGTAATTTTTTGAGGAATCTC
>PVKE010014139.1:0-24724 GCA_004027555.1 Craseonycteris thonglongyai | reverse complement strand
TCATAGTGGTTGTACCAGTTTACATTCCCACCAGCAGTGTATGAGGGTTCCTTTTTGTCCACAGCCTCTCCAGCACTTGTTATCCCTTGTCTTATTGATTATAGCCATTCTAACAGGTATAAGATGGTATCTCATTGTGGTTTTTATGTGCATCTCCCTAATCATTTATTTTTTTAATTTATCCCTAGAGTCAGCATGGTGCATGAAAGTGCTTTATTAATATATTATTATTTTTTAATTAATGGAAGCACTTTAGAAGACAACAGCAGTGTCTTTAGGTGCATTTTATATAATTTGGTTTTCAGAAACTTTCAGTCTTAATATCCAAAATATCCCGATTCTCTACACTTTCACATTTTGTGACATGGAAAATGGAGGAAAGAAAAAGAATGCACTTTTTGTATGTGTGTGGCATTAATTCTGTGAGTGGAATGTAACCTATCCAGAGGACTTTAGAAAGAAAGAATTAAGTTGGAGGTCCCCTAGGTAACCTTGAGAATGTTTCCCACAATTCTCTGAGTTTTAACTTGCTAATCTGCAGAACAGGGATGATATTAATTGTAAGTCACCAACCAAAGTTATCCTAAGATCAAGTAAAATGATATATGTAATTATACTTCTTGAACCACAAAGTGCTTCATACTTGGCCATGTTCTCCAAACTGAATTCTCTCAACTTTTCCATGGTGACATGTTGTTTCCCTAACCAGCTGGAATAGATAGGCATGCATCTCTCCCTTCCTCCTTCCCTCCCTGCCTCCCCTCCTCCCTTTCTTTCTTTCTCTTTCTTTCTTTCTTTCTTTCTTTCTTTCTTTCTTTCTTTCTTTCTTTCTTTCTTTCTTTTTGTTCCTTTCTTTCTTTCTCTTTCTTCCTATGTAATATATATTTTCATTATATATTACATTATATATAATTATATATTATATGCTCTATATGTATAAATTAATAAAAACTTTACAGGAGAATCCTGATGTTTTGCAGTCTGATGCGCTGCCGTTGTCCTGCATGGGGCACTCATGACTTCCAGGATCTCAACAGCAGCTTCAAAACTTCTGACCACAACCCACAATAAAAAATGCATTTGACATTATAATCTAATTTACACACACACCCACAGACACTCACTAAAATCTTCAGAATATGGCACTTATCTGTGTTACATTCTGATATTTTCTGTTATATTCTATTGATTTTTAAAATGCTGATCATGACTCACTTCACTGACTTTCTGGTCCACAGTTGAAATGTCACTGCCGTATAGGCTGCGTATGCTCTGCCCATGCAGATCCCAAACAGGCCATTTTCTCCCATGACCCCTGTGCACTTCGGGCTGTCCTCGTCCTGCAGAGCTTACATACCATTGTCTGCTGACAGGCTCATCGCAAAGCGTTGCTTACGTCACGAAGCCTTTCTTGATTCCCTCCAGTCAGGTAGGCACCGTGTCTATCACATCTCTATACCTGCATGCCAGATGTCCATGAGGTCTCTGTTATAGCACTTACTAGGCACTCTCGCGCTCTCTCTCTCCCCCACCACCTCTCTCCCCTTCTCCCTCCATCCCTCCATCCTGCACACATATAGTGTCTCCTCTTTCTGTTTTCTTTTTTCTCCTTTTTCTCTGTCACTCCTTATATCCCTCTTCCCTTCATTTCTTCTTTGTCTTTTTTTTTTAAAGGAAAGATTATAAAGGATACAAAAAAAGCCTTTTTAGAAAATGATAATACAGAATAAGCAGAAAATAAAACCCACTCTGAATAAACACTTCAGAGATACCTACTAATATTTATATATTTTCAGTTAATCTTCTTTTGACATCTAGGTCTATACACTTAAAAAAGAAACAAACAAACAAAAACTAGGATCATACCATATAATTTTGTAACCTGCTGGGAACAGACTTGACATTGACCTGGATTGTGAGTATGTATTAGAGCCAGAAAAACATTTTTTTTTTAAATTTATTTTATTGTTTTTGACAGAGAAAGACAGAGAGAAGGGAGAGGGCCCAGAGTAGTCTCCATAGTTGTACGTCATCAGTTTTTGACATAGTTAAACTCCACAGGTAGGTGTGGGACTGTGCTGAGAGGGAAATGGGCCTGGGGCCTCCCACATGGGACGCGTGCCCTGGCAGGAACCAAACTGGGGTGGGAAGCACGCCCCACTTCAGCATATGATTCCACGTGGGCCGGGGCTGGGGTTCGATCCTTGGACCCAGGGCTGCAATGCAAGCATTCAATGTGTTAAACCATCCTTGCTCCGCGAGCGAGAAATTTTTGACAGAAAAATCCAGGACAGTCTATATGCTGGTTAATAAATAGTCAGTATATATAGAATTAAACATGACTTCATGAACAGGAGGAATGTTAGAAACTCTTAATAAAAAAAAGAACGGGATGATTAAAAAACTGTAGGCGGGGAAGCCGGGATGGCTCAGTGGGTTAAGCGCTCACTTTGCAGTCCAGGGGACCGAGGATTGAATCCCGGCCCCAGCCTGTGCGGACCCATGTGCTGAACTGGGGAGTGCCCCCATTTCGGTTTTCACAGGGGTGAGACCCTGGCCCAGTTTCTGCCCTGTTCAGCCCTGCACCCACCTGTGGAATGAAACTATGTGGAAAAACCAATCATGTGCAACTATGGAGACTGTTCTGGGCCCTCCTCCCCCTTCTCTCTTTCTCTGTATCTCTCTCTGTCAAAAACAATAAAAATAAATCTTAAAAAACAAAACAAAAACTATAGGTGGCCGCCAAATTTAAAGTTTCCTGTTGACTAACATCAAATTTATTCTTTCATAATCATTTTTCTGGGGGTCTTTATTTGGAAAGACTGTGTCTTAATATCCTATTGAGGACGTTTCTCCAGGGATTAAAGCCAAGATTTGAAAAAAATTTATTTACTTCTTTTAAGCCACGAGTTCAATCTCAGTGACATCCAGAGCACCTCCGTGAGAATTTCTCTAGAAAGTCTATGCACAATGCAGATGCCCAGGCACACACCTGCCCTGATTCCATCTTTAATGATGGGACCCAGAAATTTCCACTTTAACAAGTTTTGATTCATAATAAAGTCTGAGGATCGCTGCACGGAAATTTATAAAACTCTTAAAAATCAACATACTAAACAGCTTTTTGGGAGCCCTACTGTGTGTTTTTCTGTAAATTCTCCTGAGAAAGAAATTCCTTTGAAAAGATAATTTTAGGACTCTTTAGAATGGAAAGAGACCTTTTAAATTATGTAATTCAATCATGGCACTCTAGAAATAAGGAAACAAAAGATAAAGTGACCTTCTTGAAGTCTCAGAGTGAGTTTGTGGAAGAGCTCAGCCAGTTACCCAGAAAAGAACCTCTGACTCCAACTCCAAAGCCCTTCCCTTTCTTCAGCCTGGATTGCTTTGCTGTAGCTGCTCAATTCCTTATTCCGAGCCACCATTTCATCACAGTCAATGCCATTGTAATGCTTGCTTATTTATTCTCTAATGACAAATCCTGAAACCAATTTCTTTATAAAAACACATTTTGGTGTTTAAAAAGAAACATGCCTAGCAATTAATTATGAAAACCGCAGAGTCATGAAATCTTTGTTAACTGCATACTGCTTGAGTTTGCATGTAATTTATGGTCCATAATTCTTAAGTTTGCCTGCTGTTGTACGCAGATAAGATGAGGCAGTGAGGGCATCCAATCGAAAGACTCTGATAGAATAAACTGTGTAGATATCTCTATTTCCATAAAAAGAAGAAAACTTCTTCTTTTTTAGTAAGGTGAAAAGTAATCTAAATAACTGAATACAATCTCAAACATGGAATTCTTGAAAGCACCAAGAATCTTGTAGTAAAAATATACAAAAAAACATGCTGTACCAGTACTGTATAATATCACTTATATGTGGAAACTAAAATAGCCAAACTCATAAAAACAGAGAATAAAATGGTGATTTCCAAATAGGAGGTGGGAGAATAAGAGAGATGGTGTTTAAGGGTACAAACTCACAACTAGTAGATAAGTTCTGAATATCTAATGCACAGTAAAAAGGTAATAGACATCAATGTTGTATTATGAACATCAAACTTGCTAAGAAACTAGAAAAAACAAAACAAAAATAGTGTACAAATGGACTGTGCTGAATGTATCTGCTGCTGAAATTCTATTCTATTCCAGAACTGCAGCCATAAAAAAGGGATGTGATGAGCAAATAAAATGATTTTTACTTTACCTGAATTATTGTGATTGCCATATTTTAGAAGTCTAGTGGGAGCTAGCTAGCTCTTCTTCATTGTTGTAAACTTCATTCACTCTCTATGTGGACATTTAATTCCGGGTTGAATTAGAAGTGGAGATCGCATTGCTCAATACCAGAAAAAGGCTGATTCGTAGGACAGTGCTGTGCTTACCATTAATTAACACCATAAGAAACCCATGTTACTAAATCAGACCTTCAAGCAAGCAACTAGCTGTATGAGTCTCCTTTGGCTTTGTTTCATAGGTGGTAGGTTCAAAGTAACAATACAACATTATATTCGGAACCAATTTCATCAAAGCAAAGGAGATAATATATTATTTTTGACAGTCACTATGATTCTTTGCTTTTCCCCTTGATCTTCAATGTTTTTCTAACCATATGGTTATTTATAACATCATGTTATATGTTAGGTGGAAAGATATGTCTTCAGGCAATCTCTGCTCTCAAACTACTTTTGTATAAAAAGCTGACTAATGAACTAACAATACTTCACTTAAGGTAATTTTTAAGTTCTTATTTTGTAACTAACAAAGCAACCTTGACCTTCAGCAGGTAATTTTATTGCAGCAATTGGAGAGAAGTGTTCAGTGAAGTAGATTCTTCTATTTTATGGTTAGGAGTTTTGCAATACCACTGTTTGGTGAAATCATTGCCAATTGACAAATAATTTTTTTTTAATGAACTCTTAAAATTTTTGATGATAATTATTATGGCATCTGGATTTTTATTTATTAGGAAAAGAAGAAGGAGGTGCTTGCATTCAGGATCCAAGATAAAATAAATTTGTTTTTCAGTGAATGTTTAAAGTTTAAAGAAAAGCCTTCTTTTGAAAGGAGTACAAGTCTCTTGGAACTGAGTTTATGAAGCAAAACTAGATGACGTCCTAACTTAATTGGATGGGCTCCTTGAATAAAATAACTGGTTCCCAGGCACTTTTGTCCTCCTCTCCCCACTTGCTCTCACTCTGTCTCCCTCTCTCCATCTCTCTCTCTTCCTCTCTCCCTGCATAAAGGGGCTCTCTGGTTCCTAACCTAATTTAGCTTGTTGCTGGAAATGGAGCAAATTAAACTGTATATATTAATGTGCTCATGCTTGAAGTATTCATCTTCCTATGATTGGAAGATTAGGCTACATTTGATCCTGAGTTGACCAGTCCCACTCCTCTTACTTTCACATTGCTCATGGTAGCCTTGTAGTTCATTTAGTCATAAGGGATACTGGATATTACACTTTTGGTGCCGCCAGTGTACATTTATAATTTTACAACTCTTATGTTTCTCTGATAGTTTTGGGGATACTTGGGACAAGTTTTTTGTTTTGTTTTGTTTTTTTGTTTTTTTAAGATTGCTTTTATTTTATTGCTTCAGATAAGGGGAGAGAGAGAGACTCCATAGTTGTACATCATTAGTTGTGACATGGTTTCATTCCACATAGGTGGATGTGGGGCCACGCGCGGTTGGAACAAAACTGAGGGCCTCCTACATGGGAACCAAGAACCTTTACTGCCATGTGGGTGGTTACCAGTTGTGCTGTAGTTCAGTATATGGGTTTGCATGGGCCGGAGCCAGGATTCTATCCCCGGACCTCACAGTTGCAAGGCAAGCTCTCAACTGCTGAGCTATCCTGGCATCCCAAGGACAAGTGTTTTTAATTCACATTAAAATGATCTAGTGCCAGCAACCATTGAGTGATCTAGAAATAAGTGTAAATGAGATACCGTACCAAGTATAGAAACATTTTTTTTTGCTGCAGGAGTAGAGTATCACCTTTAATGGTAAAGTTTACTATCTCACTAATTCAGAAGAGACATAAGTCAGTTCCGGGTACAAGTTGTGGGACAGTAAATAATTTTGGAAGGATAGAGTTTGAGCACCCTCTGATATTTTTCACTTTTGCTTTGGGCATTCACTCCAAATTTATAACTATTTATAGATAAGTGGCTAATCTTCTTTAGGGAATCATTGAAACTTGTATGATAAGAAAAGCAGAAAACCAATACTCAAAAATTGTTATTAGAAGAAAAAGTAGATTGGTAACATAGTAGGAACATATCTATGTATAGATTGTAGGCTTTAGAGCATCTCTTCTTAGGAGTTCCCACATGGGGCTAAAATAAAACATGTCTAAACCTGAGCCCCCTTGTCTTTTCACAGATGTTAAGTAACCTCTCTACTTCTTTGTAGTTATCAAAAGCATGAATCTTCCAGGAACACCAGATAGCTCAGTGGTTGAGCATTTGCCTGATAATCGTGAGGTCTGGGGTTTGATTTTTGGCCCTGGCCCATGCAATCTTATATGCTGAACTGCAGGGCAACTGGTAACTGCCAGGATGGCTCAGCAGTGAAAATTCTTGCTTCTCATGCGGGAAGCCCCCAGTTTAGTTTCCGCCCCATGTGGCCCCACATCTACCTGTGTGGAATGAAACTATGTCACAACTAAATATACAACTATGGAGATGGCTCTGGGCCCTCCCCCCTTCTCTCTCTCTGTCTCTCTTTCTCTCACATTCTCTCAAACAAGAAAATAAATCTTTAAAAGAAAAATGAAACTTCTAATACCCAGTTTTTATAGCTTTGACACCACTATCTACAACTTTCCTCTTGGAATCTTGTGGTTGTGTAGTCTAATCCCTTACAAAATGCATAACCCTCTTCTACAATGTCCTTAACATTGCTTTCCCAGTCTATATTCAGATATATTAGTGATAAAGTACTCACCAATTCATGAGGCAACTCCTTTCTTTATCAGTAAGTTTCTCTATTTTGATTAAAATCTACACATCTTCATTCATCTGCAAAGAGCAATTTGGATAAAGTTCTGAAAAATCATTTTATTCATTATTTGTTTGTTTTTCATTTATAGCAAGTTACAATTTTTATTTGCATGTCTCCATTTGTTTTTTAATTGCCTTGAAATAGGTCTCCTGGCAGAAAGAAGTTTTAAGGATTAGAGATTTTTGCCAGTCCACTTCAGTAAAATTGGAAGACCATGGCAGTAAACTCATTTTCGTTTGGGAAAAAAAAAAAATGAGATTTTAGCAAAGAATGACAACTTATAGGACATCTTACTCCTTGGTCACTCACCATTTTATTTAAGAGTGATTAATAGTAGTTTATAATCTTTGAAAAAAATGACATCCAAATATTAGGTCTATTACACTGATAATATATATCTATATATAGTAGCATACTGTATATTATATAATAGCATACTATGTAATATGTAATGTGTAATAGCATACTATATATATGAATTTCTATATTTCTATAATGCAAACCATAAATCCAAACTATAAACATGAAACGCTGATACACAAAACATTATGTGTACGAAAGAACCTTTGTAAAACTGAAAGAGCAGTTGGGAGTTACAAGCTAACATATATTGCTTGCTTCCTATGTTTGAGGTCCTATGCCAAAGAAATTGCCTGTGTTAACTCATTTAATCTTCATAATAACTGTGGGAGGTAATCTATCATGATCCCCATTTTACAGTCAGAGAATCTGAGGTATAGAAAGGTTAACTGATTTTTCTAAGTCACACAACTAATACGTGATGGAGCCAGAATGTAAACACAAGTCATCTAACCCCAGTGTCTCTGCTCTTCACAGTTATCCAGTATTAGTCAAACTACCAGCATCAGAGTGACCAAGGGTGCTTGGAGACAGCGCAGATCCACTGCCAAATGTATTAAAGGTGAACTGTGAGCTACATCAGAATTTATTGCTATTGGTTCCAGAAGGGAAGAAACCATGACCCATGTGGTCATGTGCTTTGGCTGCTTAAAATGGTCTTTGGGTGTTAAGTATCACCCTTCATCTTTCTGTGAAGGATGATGGATCTGTGCAAATCTGTCCTTGCACACCTGGCCCATCAACCTGCCTCTCACATTTATGAAATAGCTCACTGGGTTGAGCATGTATTCAGGCAGAATGAAGAGCATACAAAGATCAGACCCTGACCTTCTTAACCCAGTGGGATCGTCAGGCCCGGCCTGTCCCAGCCTGGGTGGTGCCCAGCTTGGGGGGTGGGGGTGGGGGTGGGGGCAGTGTCTGTTTTTCCTGTAGAAGGACGAGTGGGTGCCCGTTCATCTGCCCGCTGACGGCCACCAAGCTCCTCTAGCTGCGGAGTCTCCTGACGTGGTGAGAAAAATGCCTTTGTCTGGCACACAAACCATAAAAGTCCTTTTTGCATTGAAACTATAAATTTGAATTATAATTGGAATACTAATGCCCTCATGCCAGCAGCCATGTGGTCAGTGAAATTTAAATATGGGCAAAACGCTTTTATGGGCTGCCAGATTGGCAAATGATCTAAGTCGATTTGGTCTATTTGTAACTCAATGATTTTGGTAACTTTTTGCAATGAAAAATAAAAACTAAGCGTTGTTTTTATGCGTGGATTTTATTTCCCCATCAATAATAGTTTTCTTAGTCCTAGCTAACCTTTCTTCTTAAATTTAAAATGCCATTGCATAAGTCTTTTGTATACTAGATAGCGTAAATCTGCCTGGTTTGTTTTCTTTCACACAACACAGTGCAGGTTCTTTTGGGTTTGATCTGGCAATAATGTGGTTGGTTTATTTGTAGTGACTTCTGGAAATTTGCTTTTCCTGACTTAGTAGATATAATTCTTAAATAGAATTCAGATTTAATAAATTCTGTAGATGTTACTCTAGATGTAGATTACATCCAGTTTTTTATGAGTTTGGCCTCTTTAGAATTAGTTGTCTTTTTGTGCTATGGTTGGGTCTTATCCCTCTCAAAAGCAGCTACCACAGTAGCACTGATAAAGGGACTATGTGTGCCCATGGGGCTCTCTCCCTTCCCCACTGTAGCCCCTCTACCTCCCAGAGGATAGTCCATATCTCCCAGCTCAGTCCTTAAAGCAAGGCGTTTGCCTTTCTAGCGTCTCCAGTTTTTTCAGCCCATGTCCAGGCCCCACAGTTCCCCTATAACTCCAGTCCTGTGTTGAATGATGATCTTTCAAAAGAAAGAAGCCACTTTTCATGCACTATCAGAAAGACTTTTACATCATCAAAGTCTATAGACAGTCACTGTTCAGACGCCTGAGACTTAAAGAGGCCTCCTTGAATTGTTTTCCATGGGCAGGGCTCTCTCTTTTTTTTTTTTTGTTAAATTTATTGGGGTTACATTGATTGATAGCAATTACATTGTTTCCAGGTGTACAATTCTACATTACATTGTCTATACATCCCATTATGTGCTCACCACCCAGAATCAGCTCACTTTCCATCACCATGTGTTTGATTCCCTGTCCCTACTCCCCCCAACCATCTCTCCCCTCTCCCCGACTCAGGTAACCACTAAACTATTGTCTGTGTCCATGAGTCTTTGTTTCTTTGTTCCTTTTAGTTTTATATTCCACCTATAAGTGAGGTCATATGTTTCTTAATTCTTTCATTCTTATTTCACCTACTAAGATGGTTTCAAGGTCTATCCATGTTGTCACAAATTGCTGTATTTCATCTTTTATTATTGCTGAGTAGTATTCCATTGTATAAATATACCACAACTTCTTTATCCAGTCATCTCTCAGAGGACACTTTGGTTGATTCCATGACTTGGAAACCATGAACAGTGCTGCAATGAACATTGGGGTGCATATACCTTTGCAGATTAAGGTTTTCAGGTTTTTGGGGGGAGATACCCAGTAGAAGGATTGCTGGGTCATATGGCAATTCCATTCCTAGTTTTTTGAGGCATCTCCACAGTGCCTTCCACAGTGGTTGTACCAATTTACATTCCCACCAACAGTGTATGAGGGTTCCTTTTTGTCCACAGCCTCTCCAGCACTTGTTATTCCTTGTCTTGTTGATTATAGTCATTCTAACAGGTGTGAAGTGGTAGCTCATTGAACACATTTGTATGTGTTCAGGAGAGAAGTGCCTGTTTAGGTCTTCTGCCCATTTTTTAATTGGATCCTTTGTTTTCTTGTTGTTGAAAAAAGAAATAACTACAGAGGAAGCAGAGCTGACCAGATGGAGGAAAGAATTAGTGAAATTGAAGACAAAAGTTTGGAAATGTCACACAGAAGGAAGAAGAGATAACTAAAAGCTAAAAGGGCTCTCATTAATTCTATAATCTGTCCTTGTAGCTGGCTCTGACCTCCAATTCCAGCTTCAGTTCCTCCAATTATGCAGCCAAACACCAGACTCAGTTCTACGTTAGCATCTGATCAGAACTGAACAGAAGACAGGATTGCTGACAAAGCAATTGAAATCATCTTTCCACGGTTTCTGTATAACCCAAAAAAATGTAGCCAAAAAGCCAGAGTTTATCATCTATTCCAGTACCTGATCTTGAAGGCTTATTTGCAATTACCATTGATCTTAGGTGGCCCTGCGAGACTTTGTTTCTTATAAAATTGGACACTGTATGGTCTCATACAGCAATGTGGGGTCACAAAGATTACATGTGAAAGTGCCCCATGCTGTGTAAAGCCCCAGTTTGAGTTTCCCTGTTTCCTGAATGTCATGCAAGGGGCCTATATTTTCCACTGACTTAACAACTTGTGAAACTACTCAGCAACTTAGAATTCCCTTTGATGTTTAATACTCCATTTGGATGTAATATCTCATATTTTAAAATTATTTAAGATTAAGGTTATTTATAAAAAAAATAATAAATATTTAGACCACTTAAAAAGAGAAATGTATGATATTATTAATAGTTATACTCTTTCTGGTTAAGTCAAGAAGAAAACTTTCTAAAGTAACATCCTTTCTCTGGAATCTTTTTTACTGTCTTTCCAATACTTCTTCCAGAGTCAGACAAGTATTTTATCCTCTTTCCCATGTTTGTTACACAGCCAGCTGCCTGCTGAAAGCTTGCTCTCTCTATGTATATGGAGCATGTAATGAGAGGCTACTATATCTTCTATTTCTATAGCATCTCGTTACTAGGTTTTGCTTTGTTTCCCTGTGCATTTTAGAGCCTTCTTCATCGGACATAATACTGTTAAATGATTTCTATCAACTACAGTGAGCAGTAGTTTGAGATTTGGGAATCACTACTTTAACTTTGAAACACCACTCTAATTATTAATATTTAGGTTTTTGTCTCAGTTATGGTCAAAATAATCATACAAATAAGAATGCACAGAGGACTTTAAAGAAATCAGTAAGCACAATCGAGTAATAGTCATGATAGAGATTTCATTATATATTTTGTTGTTGAATTCTGTTTCCTTTTTATGTAAGGAGTATAGAGAGAGAAAATGAGGATTTGGGGTGATTGTGATGGACAAATATATTTATTTCCTCTCTTCTCTTAGGGGTGGTATATGTAAGGACTAATGTTCTACTAGAAATCCAGTTCCATTCTTAACAACCACTCTCTATTGGACTTGACATGCTAGGTTCAATTCTTTATTATTATTAATACAATCAATAATAACAATGCTACCTATAGCATTTTATAGATCGCATAGACCTTTCCTCATTTGCAGCTTATAATTTAGTTTGGCATTAGATATTGATTTCACTTTGGAAGTCTGGAAACTGATGCTCAGAGACGATAAGTCATATTTCTAAAGCAACATAACTTGTGAGTCTGAGAGCCAGAGTATTGCAGTATGAAAGCCCTTATTCTTTCCTCCATGCATTGCTGTTTTTGGGAATGGTGGGGGGAAAAGAAAGTTCCATTTATTGCACACCTATTATATGCAAGAAGACTTAATTCTTACAACAATCTTGAGATTATAGTATCCTTATTTTAGCTAGGAAGTAAGAATTCTGAGGGTTTTAATTATTTCACCCAGCTTGTACTGGGTTATAGATCACATTTGTTCTCTTTCACTTCAGACTATAGATTCTGCTCTAGAAGAAACAAGAATCTTTTCTCAGATTTTATTTTTTCCCCAGAATCTATAGCTTATAGGGGAAGTAAGGAATCATACTGTCTATTTGCAGTGCCTGGTGAATTTTCAGATGACAAGCAAAAGCCTACCATACTATTATAGTCCTTGCAGGTAAAAAATGGCAGAAACATTTGCAAAAAATAGACATTAGTGCCAGACTTGTCATGCCCTGGCTCATTACTATGGTCTTTCCCATCGTCCCAATTTTAGTTGCATCTGTTCACCACCTCCTCTCGGATCTCAAGCCTACCTCTCACTGGAGACCAGCCTTACCTTTACTGGCACTCTTTCCAGCTCACATCATTCTGCCCCTTCTTTGACTCCTCTAGCACATACTGCACACACCATACAATTAACACTTCAAGTAGAGCCAGGTTCTCAGATTGCTGTACGTGCTTCATTTTGGCAGTTTATGGTAAATGCAAATTCTTTTAGAGATTGCATCTCATAGATGCTTATTTTGTATTTTTCTCCATACTTACCACAATGTTAGGAATACAGATTTCCCATGTTTCAGTCAGTTTTTAACAAGAAGTTAACCCAGACAGAATATTGATGTGTTAAGACAAACTGGCTTTTTTCTTATATAAATTTTGAGCATAAACATAAATTTCACCTAGATACTAAATTGCTTGAACTAAGTTAAGAACTAGCTTTGTGCTTGTTTAAGAAAGTCTAGAAGAATAAAGACAACAGCCATTTGATGGAAAATTTTTATTTCTTTTTGAAGATATACTTGGGTTTTCTTGAGCATGAAAACATAAGACTAGAAGGACAAGTGTGTGGAGGAGTATATACTCATGAAGAAAACAGAGAAATCACAAAACATACGGGAGTGTTGAGAAATACCTGACACAAATCAAAAGTAAGAGTACACACATCTAATAAGTATAAATTTAAATATGATATTGGAAAGAGATATTGGGGACAAGCCAAAAAGAACTTAAGGAATTTGGACTTTATTCCTAGGCCAATGAGAAGACATAGAATGATTTTGAATAGAGGCTAAATAGTAGTACTTATTGTGGTGATGGTGGGGAGATCTTAAAATGCAATACCTTAGGGGTCTGGCAACATCAGAAAGCAGAAAAGAAGGTCAGACGAGAGTAAAAATGATATATAGCTGCTACCCAGCTTCAACCCTCTGTGGCCACACAGCAAAGCAGAAGCCCATTTGTTCCCATCTTTAAATTTTCAAAAGAAATTGGAAATCTGGGCTTTTGTGTAAAAATCTTTATATTCTAGAATGTTGGCTTAAAATTTTTTAAACATTATGTTAATCAAATGAAACACTTCTGTGAGTCAAATGCCAGCCTGTGATCTTAGCCTACACTGAGTGACAGTCACTTTTCAATGTGGGTCAGAAAAGAAAGCTGATCAGAGAAAGAAACGAACTGAGCAGCTAACCTGATGATTTAACAGGACAGGAACTGTGTAAAGCACAGAATCGCTCCTATTCTAAAGGCACATTCATGCAACAGTCTTATCTTTTATATCCAGTTCCTGTTTCATTTGAAAACTAACAGGTTTTACAGTGTGTGACTCAACTGACCCTTTGAATGTTTTTAAACTTTTTTTTTTCTTTTCAATATGTTAGAACTGACAGTGGTAATATGACAACAATCTATAAACTATGAGCTTATATATCCATTTGTATTTCAAATATGAATTAAATTAGAAAAACTCTAGCAGACTTTTGAGACAAGTTCATTAACTGAGTTTTCATTGATCACACAGGGCATAACCCAAGACATTCCTGGGAAAAACAGCATGCATAGTCACCCTACTTCCCAGATATATAATTGGAATTCCAGTATAAAGGGAGAAAAAAAGGAATGGGAGAAAAATAGTTTGAAGAGATGGTGACTGAATTTTTTTTCTAGAATTGTGAGAGACAAGAATCCTCAAAATAAGGAAGCATGATGAACCCTAAGCAGCATAAATAAAAGGGTTTCAAGTGGAGACACATCGTGGTGAAACTGAAGAATACCAAAGATGAAGGGAAACTCTTAACTGTAGCTTCAGAGAAAAGTTTGCCTAAAATGGAATGATATCTAGAGTGACAGCATATTTTTAATGCATTGACTGGACCATGTAAACAATGGTCTATAAAGAACCAACAATAAGGCTGTAAAGAACAGAATCAGGAAAGCTGGGATGGCTCAGAGGGTTAAGCGCTCGCTTTGAAGCCCCGGGGACCAAGGATCGAATTCCGGCCCATGCGGACCCACATGCTGAACTGGGGTGTGCCCCCAGTTCAGTTCTTGCCAGGGCCTATGTGGGAGGCTCCCGGCCCAGTTTCTGCCCTGTGCAGCCCTGTGCCCACCTGTGGAGTGAAACTATATGGAAAACTAATGTCAACTATGGAGACTGCTCTGGGCCCTCCCCTTTTTCTCTGTCTCTCTCTGTCAAAAATCAACAAAATAAATCTTAAAAAAAAAAAAAGAACAGAATATACACTTCCCTCTTCTCTCACCTTCTCTCAAAGACAATAAAATAAATCTTAAAAAAACAACAACAAAGAACAGAATATAACTAGAACTTATGCCCAGCTGAACATTATTTATGAATAAGGAGTATGAAAATATATATTTAGACATACAAGTGGAGAATGTTTACTACCAAAAGACCTGCACCAGTGAGATTTCTAAAGCAATACACTTGCTTTAGTCCTTTCCTCTTAGTTAAAAAACCCCAGGAGAAGGTTTTTAGGGCAGTGAAACTTTTCATGGTACTATGATAGGGAACACATTGTTATAAATTTGTCCAAGAAATATGGAAGGGTCATTTGAGATGTAAGAATTGTGAACAGGGTACCTGGAAAGCATAAGGATAAATATAAATGAATAGGGTGTGTAAAACATAATAATGTCTAATTTAGGGGTAAAAAGTCAAGATCAGATTGAAATATGGAACATTGGACAACATTATTATGTAGAATAAGAAGAAGTGACTGACAGATTACTTTAAGTAATTGAATTTAGTGATTAATTAAATTTTTATTTTAAATATAAATTTTGAAATTTATTTCTAAGCCAATTGAACAGAGGATAAATAGTACATATAGTAAATACTATATATCATAGGTATAACTACCAAACTAAGGAAAAAGTGAAATTGGAAAAAAATAAAAAATAAAAAGCACTCAAATAATCAAAGAGAAAGCAGGAAATGAATAGAAGGAATCATAGGAAAATAAAACCAAATGTCATATAATAAGATGGTAAATTTATTATATAAGCAAGTAGAGTGGTAATTAGGGTAAATATTAATAGACCAATTTCACCAGTAAAAATAATCTGATGCACTAGATCAAAAATTCTATGAGTGAAAAATGTATTTAAAGACATTCTGTGATTTCAGAGCTGAAATAGATCTGGAAAATGTAGTTTCTCATTTACAAATGAGGAAGTCAAAGCCCAGAGAGGCCAAAAACCAAGTTCTCTTAGCTAAAATGTGCCAATGTTTAACCAGAATATGACTGCCAATATTGTTTTGTGTTAAATGACACTTTCTCCTGCTTTTGAACAAAAATGTATTTAATCATTACAGACTAAATTCAATGTGAACCTTCTTATCTTCCTGAAGATACTAGGCCTATATTCTAACTAATGACATTTTCTCCATGAGTAGAGAAAGCTGTGATCAGTAATAAGAGTAAAAATATTTAAATAAAGAAAAATCCTAAGTGATACCTTTTTCTTTTCCCTTGATATAGGCTTAAGGAAAAGCAAGTTCATTTCTAATTATATTTCTTTAAAAATCTGGAAGAAAAGTCAGTGAAGGGCAAGGGAGAATTTTTGATACCTGGGAGATTTTCAGATTAGGAAAACATCTGAGTTTTGATGGTACAATTAAAAGATTTAACATGCTCGTGACACAAGTTGAAGAAAATTGCACTGACTTTAGTTATTTGCACAAGTTACATTTGAGATAGCTGTGTGTTATTATAATGAAAAAGTGCTTCTGGAATCCAAGAATGTGGTCAGGGCTTCCTGGGCAGGGGGAGCTATTTATTTATAGAACCTTTGAAACTATGAAAAGAGTATAGTATAGGAGAATGAGAGGGGTTGACGATCATAAGCCAGTGCAATGCCTTTAAGCGAGGAGCAGAAAAGAGGGGCTTGCAAAGGTAAACTGAAGAAGAAAATTCACCGACTAAAGAACTGGGAGAAGGGAAGCCGGGATGGCTCAGTGGGTTAGGTGCTCACTTTGCAGCCCCAGGGACTGAGGATCGGGGCCCAGCCCTGGCCCGTGTGGACCCATATGCTGAACTGGGGAGTGTCCCCAGTTCCCTGGCCCAGTTCCTTCCCTGCGCAGCCCCGCACCCACCTGTGGAATGAAACTATGTGGAAAAGCCAATGATGTGCAACTATGGAGACTGCCCTGGGCCCTCCGCCTTCTCTTGCTCTGTCTCTGTCTCTGTATCTCTCTCTCTCTCTCTCTCTCTCTCTCTCTCTCTCTCTCTCTGTCAAAAACAATAAAAATAAATCTTTAAAAACAAAAACAAAAACCCAGGAGAGAACCATGCCCTGAAAAAGTAGATTTAAAGAAATAAGGGCTGTTATCTGTACTAAATATTTCAGAAAGGACAACTAGTATAAGAAGCAAAAATTAAACAGCAGGATATGACAGTCATGATGGTATTGATTACTTTAGCATGAACAATTTCGACAGCGTATTGGGATTAGATATAGCTACAATTATTGAAAGAATGAATGGAATTTAAAAAAGTGAAGCTGACAAAGATTGAAAGTACATACATGAAACAAATCTTAGTCAGATAACATCAAACAGAACCAGAGTGAAAAAACACAACCTAAAGTCCGTCAATATTAAGCCTAATGTGTGACTAGACTTTGAATGTGTGAGAAAGCTGAGCTCTGCTATAACCTCTGACTTTCTCCAGTGCTTTGACTTAGAACTGGTAACCTAACCTCTTTATTCTCAGTATCATCATCTATGAAATGGCTTACTACCTCAGAATAATTCAATGTAATTATATATGTGAATGTGCTGTGAAATGTGTAAAGCCCCATTTATATCTATGTTCTTCATATTGGTCTTGTATTTTCATTGGTGGTTAGTTTGGTGAAAAATATAAACGCACTGGTGTTCAATATCATGCATTGGTATTATTATTTTTCTCTTGTTAAATTTATTGGGGTGACATTGATTGGTAACAATTACTTCATTTCCAGGTGTACAGCTCTGTATTACATTCTCTATGCATTGTATTAGCATTGGTATTAATTTTTATCTATACCTCATTTTCAGTCATACTCTGCTCAGTCTCCTGTGTCTATCCCATAATTGTAATTTGACCAGCTCACATTTCCAGCCCTCTCCTCTTATTTAAGAAAAGCAAAAAGGGGGAAGCCAGAATGGCTCAGCAGGTTGAGCACTCACTTTGCAGCCTCGGGGTCTGGGGATCAAATCCCAGCACAGCCTGTGTGGACCCATATGCTGAACTGGGGTGTACCCCCAGTTCACTTCTCCCCGGGGCTCATACAGAAGACTCCCAGCCCAGTTCCTGCCCTGTGCAGCCTCTCCCGCTACCCGATTTGTGGAGTGAAACTATATAAAAAACTAATGACGTACAACTATGGAAACTGCTCTGGGCCCTCCCACTTCTCTATCTCTCTCTGTCTTCTGTCTCTCTTTCTGTCAAAAAAAAGGCACAAGAGAAGGTTTTTAGGTAAGTGAAACTACTCTTCATAGTACTATAATGGTGGATATAAGTTATTATAAATTTGTCCAAACCTGTAGAACGTACAATGTGAAAAGTGAACCTAATGCGACCTATGGACCTTGAGTGATTAGATATCAATATAGGTTCATCAATTGAACAAATGCACTAATTGGTGGGAGATGTTGATAATGGGGGAGGGTATGAGTGTGTGTGAGGGGAGAGGGTATGAGATATCTCTCCCTTCTGCTTAATTTTGCTGTGAACCCAAATCTATAAAAAGAAAGTATATTTTTTAAAAAAGCTCAATATGCCCTGTCGTAGCCAATTGAACATTGTTCTTCCCTTATTATAAATCTGGCTATGTTTCCGGGGACTGTTCGGGTGCTAGGAAGAGGACTTTGACCCATCCTTTCACCTGTTCTATCCCTCCTTTCCATAGTTCTTACTCTTCCAATGGAAGGAAGGCTTTGAGACAGAGAGGGCAGGCGACTTTACCGAACTGGAGATGAATTACCATTCTCTCTTGGCTTCTGCTAAGTCTGTCCTGCCACCCACATCTTCTGTGTGACTGGCATCCAAATGCTGGTTCCCTTAGGTAGGATGTTCAGGGAGTCCTGCAGGCCGCTCCCGTTTCACAGTACTGTATCATGAAAATTTGCTCAGGTATTTTCCCTTTTAACATTCCTTCAGGTCACTCCTACCCATGTTAGAATACCTCAGTGCCTGCTGCACCTCATCCAGAGACAGCCCTCTCAAAGAGAGACACACATCTTGCTCTTAATGGCAAGGTGTTCCCAGTGCAGCCATTATACTTGCTGAGTTAATTGATCCTGCCATCCCTCTGGAGGTCTCAGATGTCCCTGCCAGGAGCAGATAACAATCCCATTGCCTAAACAGACGTCCATCCAACCAGCCAACAGATACATGACTTTTGTAAGTGAAAGCGCCATCCCTTTGTAAGGCATCGTGTCTGAGTCTTAGTTGCCAATTTTAGGGCAACAGTAAGTTTCCACTCAAAAGCCTAATATACTTTAAAACATAGAGCATTTGATCTAGTGCAAACATTTTGAATTGCATTCTGTGAGAAAAACAACCACCACACTTGACTAAAAGCTCTGAGCTGCCTGCATTTAAGTATTTATGCCCCAGGTTTTGACAACGTTGAGCATAATCAAAATCCCACTGGGAAGACGTCTGTCAAAAAGATTAATTAGAAGGAAAGCAAAAATGGCATCTTCTCATTAATATGATATTCTCTGCCTTTGTGTTAATCATTCTTAGAAAACAAGCTTGTAAATTGAATGAATATGTCTTTGTATGGATTTGACTATAAATTTTATTAAGGTGTTGAAGAGAGCTCATCTGTGTATTTAGATAGTGATTACTGAAAAATGTCTCCAACTTTTATGGGCAGAAACATACAATTGTTAGGGCCTCACTGACAATGGGGTCAAAGGCCCCCTATAAAAGACTATATATGACTGTTCCCTTCTCCCGGAAAGATGAATTGCCATGGTAACACTGCCAAGAAATAGTAGGTCAAGTTTTATCCTTCTGCCTCGGGCTTATTTTATTAGGTTTGACTTAGAAGTGGATGCCATTGTAAAATGAAGATTTGGGTATTTCAAAGCTAAACATCACAACAAGAAAATCTGATCAATAAAATCTGCTGGTGTGAAGAGGATGAATAAAGGACAATAGGTAGGAAAAACATCTACATTGATTGAAGAACTATTTATAGGCCAGTTTATCAGCATTCTCTTCTAAAAATGTGGGCTTGATTTATAGAAGCTTGTATAGCTATGTATGTGTAAATGAATTCAAACTGCCTGTTTGCACAAGATCTATCGGGTAAAGTGGTTTGTAAATTTTAGTTCTTATTTTATTCCAAAAATACACATGTAACAAGAAAACATAAAATATTTAAGCACTCTGTATTGCTTACTATTTTTATAAGATTATATTTAATGCTGCTTTATTTCTGCCTAATTATGGAAATGAAAAAATAAATGCAACTTGAGGGGAAGTACCATCATAAAAAAGAAGTGATGTGTAATACTCAGCATTTTGTTGTTTCTATTATTATGGAGGGTTTTTGTCTCAGTATATGTCATGACTTTAGATTTTTCTGGAATAGCATCTCCATCATTTGGGGTTGAAATTCTAACATGAAGCAATAAATAACTTTGTCATTTCAAACAATGTTGTTCTGTCCTTCTGATAACCGTGTGTGTGTGTGTGTGTGTGTGTGTGTACTTTTTTAAAGCAAAAAATATATTTCCTCACCATTTTTTGAACAGAATTAGTTTTATGTAAATGAAATATATTAATGCATAACATTCTTCATGAATTCACACAGTGAGACTACGTTAGATTTTTCCATAAGACTACCTTTAATTTTCTCTATTTTCTCGTCTGTAAAGTAGTATTTGGGCATGTATGTGTCTAGCTGTGAAATTTATATTGCTTTCACCCTGATTGTAAAGATTGCAAACTAAGGTCAGTGACTGAATTAGTTTCCTATGGCTGCTGTAATGAAGTACCACAAACTACATGGCTTAAAACAACAGAAATGCATTGTCTCAATTCTGGAGGCTAGAAATCCTAAATTAAAGTATTGGCAGGGTCATGCTCTCTCTCAATCTTTAGGGCAGAATTTGTTCCATGACTCTCCTAGTGTTTGGTGGTTGATTGCCAGCAATCCTTGGCATTTCTTGGTGCCATCAGAATCTCGGATTCTGTCCTCTTGTGGCCTTTATCTCTGTGCTCTGTGTCTATTTCTCTTCTTAAAAGGACAATAGTCATAGGTTTAGGGCCCACCTTAATCCATAATGAGCTCATCTTAACTTGATTACATCTGCAAAGATTTTATTTCCATGTAAGATCACATTCATGGGTTCTGAGGCTCAGGGTTTCCACACATTTTTTTGCGATGGAAACAATACAACCCATAACAGTGACTCTGAATAGGAGAACCTCACCACTGTGCTGATGGTATCAATTACAACTTTAAATTTCTGTATTGTCTGGTTTTTTAGAAATGATATGTTTGTCATCTTACCTATTCTTTTATAGCTATATAAGGGACTATGATATTCTGATTAATGAAATGCTTTTATTTATAGAATTTTAAAAAATACAAAAGTATGTCTAGAATAGATAAAATAAATTTCGCATATACCTATCATAGCCCCTAACTAGCAACAGGTGTTCACTAAATGTTTATTGAATAAATGAATCAATCAATCAGCATTAATATTAAACTCTATTAAGCATAATTTTATTTTTCTTTGATCATTACAATAATTCTTACAGGAATATGTAGCAAAGTGCAAGTTAAGAGATAGCTCCTTGCTTGAATGCTTAAATGACTATTCCATTTCACGTCTTTTGTATTTGGAAATTCATTTTCTAAAGCAGGTATATCAATCTGTGGCCCAGGATGGCTTTGAATGAGGCCCAACACAAATTCTTAAAACATTATGAAATCCCTTTTGCTTTTTTTTTTTTTTAGCTCATCCACTGTTGTTAGTGTATTTTATGTGTGGCCCAGGACAATTTTTCTCCAGTATAGTTCAGGGAAACCAAAAGTTTGAACACTGTTGGTCTAAAGTGTGTTTTATGTTTTATGTTGCAGTGTTCTCATCCTCCATTCCTGTTGACTTCCTCTGGGCTATTACATACCATTTCCTCTAACTTCAATTACTTTTGTTGATCAGTTGACATCAATGTGTTTTGGTTTGGTTTCTCTACCTATAAAATTTCTACTTTATCATGTACCAAGATTGTCTGTCCTTCAATCTATTTTTCTGTCTAGACACTCAATAAATGTATTTTGATTGTGATTATATTATTTGAGTTATGTTTCTTTACTAGTAGTTACTTTCATTTTCCCTTTAATCCAATACAGAAGGAAGAAACTACCAATAAAAAAAATTGCAATGTAACCCAGATCTTACAAATGAAAGCTATTTCCTTAATATTGAAACGGCACATTATCTCTGCATGACCTCAGAAGAGTTTGAAAATGCAGCTCATAATTAAAAAAAAAAAAAGTTTTATTAGAGAAAAAGAGATTAGGTAAAAACAAAGACAAAAATGTCAAAGTTTAAACTGAAAATGTTCCTAGCTCCTGTTTATCAAGCTGCTAATGTTTTCCATTTCACAGTTCTTTTCTTGGCAGATGGTCAAGTATTTGCTCATCAAACCTGTCATTAAAGCCAAAAATTTTTCCTAAAACCATAACTGAGAAATCAAAATATTTAAACCAACTAAAATGATTTTGTTTTCCCTAAAAGAGGAAAATGAAAACTAACTGCCATGGGAGAAAGTTTTCTTTTTTAATGATATGTTTTATCCTTCATCCTCTCTGTAGGAGATTTCCAGTTGTGGTTTTCAGTCACCAGAAGCCTATATTTATAGGAAATCAGCAGGTGTCCCTAGTTATTAGAATTAACTGAGCAGAGGAACAACAGCAAAGCCAGGGTTTGGAGCCATTTTCCTGAGCAAATTAAAAAGCAGTATCATTTTAATCAGTTACCTTCTGAGACTGTTCAGGTTTAATTACATTAGTGGCACTTGACATTATAAAATGTTCTTTTCTTTCAAATATAACCTTCTGTCATCATTAGTAAATGTCAAATGATGTGAGGTGTTTTTCTGACTTCTTTTTCTTTCTGATATATAGGAGAGAAAATGCTAATGAGTTTGTAATCCTGAAATTGTTTTCAATACCCTGAACCAAAGCAGAGCCAACATGGTGTCAGTTTATTAGCTTAGTTTTACTCTTTTTCTTTGCCTTTGGAGAGGAAATTTCTTTTTGTATTTATTTATACACTTACTTCCCTTGATTGTTGCAATTTTTCTTATTCTTCCTGAGAGCTTTTATGGGACAACTACCTCCAATTAGATTGTATTTCTGGGTTTAAATCAGAGTGGTGTGGAAGGTCTTGTGGTGCCTTAAGTGCTATCTCAAAGCTTCTATTTTTTTCCCCCTTTGAAGGCTTTTTTTTTTATGTCCCCATCTCTCTATTTTTAAATTTTGATACATAATGGCTATCCTACTATATAGTTTCCTATAGCATCTCAATCATACTATAACTGGAACTTGATATTTGCTCTTTCAAAAATTAAATATGCTACCAGTGTGAAATTGATGTGTTTTATAACACTAGAACTAGTTTCTTTACTGTCAAAATAAAATTAACATCTTATGAAAGGGGCAGCCATCACTGAAGAGGTCAGGAAGAGAGAGACAATGTCACAGTTTCTAACACAATGTTATTCAGTGCCTGTGTTGAAGAAATGCTTGACAGGAAGGGTCTGGGTCACCTTTTAGCTAGCAGTGCCTCTGCTATATTGGCTCTATTCTCCTATCAAGAATTTAGGGGAAAACTATCTACTGTACAGTGAAGGCTGTAGGAATGGGGTTCTCAACCTGTAAGAATGCTACTCAATTAGTGCCAGAAAGATATTTTATCAAGAGAAAAAGAAAGCCAGTCAAGGTTAATTCACAGTAGGAAGAAAAAAAAAAGATAAATTTACAGTTCATGTGTTTTGGAAAATATAAACCCAAGGAAATTGTGGAAAGGTTTTAAAATAAAATGAGGGGAAGCCAGGATGGCTCAGTGGGTTAAGCGCTCACTTTGCAGTCCCAGGGACCGAGGATCGAATCCCAGCCCCGGTCCTTGCAGACCCATGTGCTGAACTGGAGAGTTCCCCCAGTTCAGTTCTCTTTCTGTCTCTGTATCACTCTTTCTCTCTCTCTCTGTCAAAAACAATAAAAAAAATAAAAAATAGTTTTTAAAATAAAATGACTAGTGATAAGGCATTTTATTTCCCAGAGATCTAAAACACATTAAATGATCTCTGATTATACCTTGCTTTTTAAACATGGTCTTTGTTGGATTTGTTCTCTAACTTTCTTTTTTAGTTCACATTTGGATATACTGCTAACTGACTGAAATCCAACACATGTCCAAGAATATCCAAATAAACTCAAGATTGACTTCTTTCTGCCTAATGAATTTGTACATTTGTCCCAATTATGTGCAGTTTATGATATCCATGTTTATCTCTGACATCTACATTTAATATTTATAAAATACCAAACAAAGTACAATAAAATATTTACGTAATGGCCAGGTAACTTCTATTATGCTGGCATGAAACTATGCAGATTGCATTTCTATTATTATACTTGGGGTTCAACCTTTTTACAAGATAATTAGATAATTATGTGGTTATTTACAAATAATTTTTAAAATTAAAATATTTAACTTTTTTAAATGATTTCTAATAACACTTAGTATATTAAAGATATTAACCTTTGGTCTCTCTGATACATTGTGAATATATTTTCCAGTTGTCATTTGATTGTGTATCATTTCAATTTTATTTATGACAATTTTTCCTATATTAAAGGATTGTCAAATTTTTATGTGGCAAAATCTTTATTTTCCTTTTTGTTTTTTGCTACTGATGTTCTGAAAAACCTTCCCCACTGGTTTTGCTTTATTTTTGCTATTTTAGATACCATAATCTGTTTTTATTTTACCTTTGGGACCTTATTTCTCTAAAATGACTTACCGTAATAAACATCTTCTAATCAGAACAGCCTTACCCTTGCTCCAAGGGTAGAATATAATTGTTGCTGGTTTTATGAAAAGCCATACCCCTAACTAAATTTCCATTTCCATTTCACACACACACACACACACACACACACACACACACACACACACACACCCACACCCCGACCCCCGCATTCTCCCAAAATCAATCACTGATTTTCAGTCTTCTTTGATCAGTTTTCTGAACTTCTCTGAACTTGCAGGGGCCAAACAGACCATATCCACAAATGAGGAGAACATTGTGAACAAGCCTGAGTTTCCCATTGTTAGTCCATGGTGGAGTG
>PVKE010014138.1:0-35439 GCA_004027555.1 Craseonycteris thonglongyai | reverse complement strand
TTTTTTTTTTTTTTTAAATATATATTTATTTATTTATTTATTTTTGACTGAGAGAGAGATACAGAGACAGAGACAGAGAAAGAACTGAACTAGGGGAGCTCCCAGTTCAGCATATGGTTCCGCACGGGCCGGGGCTGGAATTTGATCCCCGGTCCCCAGCGCTGCAAAGTGAGCACTTAACCCACTGAGCCATCCCGGCTTCCCCCTTTTTTTTTTTTTTTCATCTTTATTATTTTTTATTTATTTATTTTTTATTGTTTTTGACAGAGAGAGACAGAGAGAGAGAGAGAGAGAGAGACAGAGACAGAGACAGAGACAGAGAGAGAACTGAACTGGGGGAGCTCCCCAGTTCAGCATATGGGTCCATACGGGCCAGGGCCGGGATTTGGTCCTTGGTCCTCGGTCCTCGGTCCTTGGTCCTCGGTGCTGCAAAGTGAGCATTTAACCCACTGAGCCATCCCGGCTTCCCCGAAATAGCTTCTTTTTAAAAAGTTGTAACTATTAAAATAACTTAAATCTTTATTGATACAAAATTGAAACTTCTACACTACTCGGAAAGATAGTTAAACATCAGGTTACGTAATTTTTATGACTTTGGAAAAGACGTAAATCTCTTCTGCTCCAGCTGCTGTGAGACAATGACATGTGGGAAGATATAAGTCAAGAAGGAACAATACTAGCCAGTTCAATTTCATTTCACGTAATGAAAACAAAATGACAATGATTATTGATTCTGGCAAATTCCACAGTCAGAATTTTACATGTGAATATCTTAAATTTTATGCTAAAGTAGAGGAGAAAGATTTAATTCAAAAACTCATTTAGTACCTATAATATAGCAGACACTTTGCCAGTCTCTGGAAACATATAGATGATTAAAAACCAATTTTAACCTATAACAGTTTATAAGTTAGCAGATGAGACAGATGGGGAAATTATTATTAAAGCAAAGTAATGATGGAAATATGGAGGTCCCTTTACAAGTTAGAGTACTCAGGTAAGCCAGGGGAAGCTGAAGAATCATTTCTAAGCAAAAGCTTTGGTCAAAGAACACATAAAATTAAACTCAATTTAAGTGGTTTAAAAAGAAGGAAATATAAACTTTTTAGCATTTTATAAATGACTAGGGTACCTAAATTGAAAGTGCTCTCATTCATATATTTGAATGTGGGATAGAGTGGAGAAAGTGATTATGCAGAGGAGGCAAGACACAAATATAATAAATATAAAACTTGGGAGAATAAAAAGTGTAGAAAGAAAGAAGGAAAGTTGTAAGACAATCTTTTAATCAGGAGTGGATCTGGGCCGCATGCTTGCCTTTCAGGATAAAGTAGCTTGTCAGGATTATTGCTTTTACTATGGACCTTCCAGAAGTTAGTAACCCCTGTATCCATCATGCCTATTGATGAGCAGTCTTTGATCTTGTCCTTTTTTTCTACATGAGAATAGAACATATCTCGTACTCTTAACTGTACATTGAAACATATTTGGAGTCCTTCGGCTTGCTCTTAAGGTTCTTCACTATTTGGCACAGAGTTGCATCTCTTACTTCTCCCCTCTCCGAAGCTCTGCTCCAGACAAATGTGGTCCTCACTGTTCTCTGTGCGTGTCTTTGATTATTTAGGGCTTATGACAATGTCCTGCCTAGGAAGTCTTTGTGAGGACTTTGCTATTCTCAGGACCCATGTGTTATACATTTTTAGATTGCTACAGACTGGTAATTCAGACTATTTTAACTAATAAGGACTTTATAAGAGTGCATGGATAAGTAAGGGAAGCAGGTAAAAATTGTTAGCAGATTCAGAATTCAGAACTTATTGATAACTGAGACTTTTGAGATGTAACTGCAGCGACCCCTCGCCTGGAAGGAGCTTGGCTTGTTTTGTCTTCTAAGAACTAAGTGTCCTAATTTAATGCCCCACCATTATACTGCCTCTGCTTTTTTGTGACTCTTGATTCTTTTTCACAATACCATTTCTCTGATTCCTGGATTTTTTGACTCACCATTTCTGCTTATTTCTTCCTTTATGTATCTCTTGTATTTTGTATCATTTTTTTATATACCAACTCTCTCTGTATATATCACAATAAAACTCCCTGAGAAAGGAGATTTGACTGAATTCATAAATCATTATCAAGAATACAGTAGTTTGTGGTACTGTCCTAGGTCCTGCACAACTTTGAATCAAGTACCTCATTTTAAAAAATATCCATGGTAATAAGTAAAATGACTGCCATAAGGAAATATCTACCATAAGGAGCGACTTTGGGAATGGCAAGCATTGAGACATCTTTTTCAAAACACTTCTTATGCATTTCACTTATTCGGTAAATGGATAACAAATTGTTTGTATAAAACCAACTCTCTTCTTTATTGTGGCTGAAGTTTTATTATACTTTATTTTTCATAGTTTTAGGTTTTGTCTCAGAAACTAGAATATGGCATCTTTGAAGGCAGGGAATTTAAATATACTTTGTAAGGCACTTTATTAAGTCTTTCCAAACAATTTTATTTTTAATTTTCACAGAAATTTTATGAATGTCAAGAATGGTGAAGGGTTTCAGATTTTACTCTACTCACAAGCTAGTAAGTTAGCCTTTCACTATGTCATGGATACTAGCCATAAATACTACATTCTTGGCTGAGAGACAAAGAACAGTATATTAGACAAAACAAGAGCAAACGCCAGAGTAACATCCATGTGCCAATTACTTGACTCCTAGTTTTTCACATGACAATGAAACAAGAGCCAGGTGACATCTTCGTATTTATTGGGTTGCAGTATAGGAGAACCCCAAGTTTCAGAAACAACAAACTTTTATCAAGTAGCAGCTAGCAAAACTGTTCAATCTTAGCCCCAAAGGGAGACATTGTCTTTATTATCCAGGAGAGCAAACAAGTCTTCCCTCTTGCCCAGAGAAAGGCATACTACATATTAACTTCCAGTGCTAAGAGTACACTATTGAAAAGGTAATCCAGAACAAAAGCTATGAGTGCCTTTGCTCAAAAGATGTGCAGAAATATGAGAGACCCAGGGAGAACTCTTTCCCAAGAAGAGAGATAATTTTCAGCCCTATTTTATGAATAAGAAAATTATATTTCAGAAAAAATTTAAGAAGCACCTCTCAAACCAAACGACTTGTAAGTAGCAGACATAATGTGACCTCATGTCCTGTGACTCCAGGTCTTTTTACTTGATCATGATGCCTTTTGGGTTCTCACTACCCATTGCTAATAAAAATGCTAGTAGCCTAGCCCTAGTCTCCTTTTCAATTAATTAAAACATATTTAGGAGTCAGGAATTGTTTCTACATTAGCTATAGTCCCAATCATCAAGAATTTACTGCTTTTGATAGTTTTGGAGTTGTTTCTAAGTGTCAGCATTGTACCTTAAACAAATGAGTAAGATCATTTCATGCAGCCAACAGAACCAGAGACCTAAATAAACCTTCTCATGTCCATGTAACAATGAAGAATTCAGCCTTTGTTTTTAAAAGCACACTGATTTTCTTGAACTCCCCCCGTTTTTTAAAGCAGACATCGACTTTATTCCAATTAGAACTGAAGGTTACAAGTGTTAATCCATCGATGTCACAAGACCCAGGGTTCGCACTGGGGAGGACTTTTGACACATGTATTTGTAGTAATTTTTCATGTAAAATATAGCAGAGTGTTTTTGGAGAGAAAAATGTGCCTGGATTATTTCAGCAACATAATTGACTGTTTTTATGTGTGTCATGGCATTTCTTAAAACTTTGGCTGGGATGGTGGCATTTCACATCACAGAAAAGGAAATAAAGCTGTATTGTAGTTTGCTTACATCAGTACCCAGAAAAAATTGAAATTTCAAAGAAGCAAAGTTTTCCTTGTGGTAAGCAGGGGTCTGGGTAGCATTTTCATTTCCTGCCTCTTTGACTTCCACTGCTCCCCTTCAAAAAGTTCTGAATACAGAAAGCAGAACTTGCCTCCAGCACAAAACCTGAGCCCACTTTTATTATTGTTGTTGTTTCAGGGCTCCTGGATCTCACGCTGAACCTTAAAATCCTATTCGCAGCTCAGCTGCCAGCACGCTGTGAGCTGAGCAGTGAAAAGTGGAAGAAATAACAGGCTTCACCATGCAATCAGTAGTTTCCTACTGAAACCATATGTCATACTAAGAATCCAGGAGACTTGAGAAGTCTTACAAAACTGCAATGCCACTAGTGCTCCTAATGGAAATCAGTGATGGGCAAGTGCCTGTCAGAGGGTTAAAAAAATAGAAAGAGCAAAAGAACAACTGTCATTGGCTAAGGGAAATGATCAAAAGAATTGTCCTCTATGGATTCAATCATTAAGTGATTATAACTCCTATCTGCAAAACACCTCTTGGTCCCAGCAAACGCTGTGTCTAGTGCTACAGAAGTGATAAACACCCTTTCTAATAATGTAGTTCCATGTCACAATAACAATCAAATAATTCTCATAACCACTATAATAAAACTCGTTCTCTTTCACCAACTTTTATTTTTAGAAAGTGATATATCGTTGTGCTTAAGGACAAAGGCTTTGGAATCAAGGACAATCAAATCCTCACTCTGTTTCTTTTAGTTCTAATCTTGCAAAAATATTTTATTTCTCAAAGCCACAATTTCTCAGCTGTAAAATGGGAATAATAGTATTACCTAAAGCATGTACAGCATTATACAGGGCCAGGCACAAATAAATATTTAGTAAACAATGCTATTAATAATCATAGGAAGAAGCATAGCTGTTATTTTTAAGGATGCATATGGATGTTAATATTTTACTTTGGGGAAGCCGGGATGGCTCAGTGGGTTAAGCACTCACTTTGCAGCGCTGGGGACCAAGGATTGAATCCCGGCCCCGGCCCCGGCCTGTGTGGAACCATATGCTGATCTGGGAGCTCCCCCAGTTCAGTTCTCTCTCTGTCTCTGTATCTCTCTCTCTCTCTGTCTCTGTCAAAATAAATAAATAAATAAAAATATATTTAATATTTTACTTTATGGAGAAGATTAAAAATAAACTCAAAACATGTAATTTGAGCTAAAATATTAATCTTTTTGACTTGTATGTTTATCAGTGTACGAAGTTCACTTATCTCTATGTTTTATAGAAATGTATATAAAACAAGCAGGTATTCATAATACACACCTATATACACACTTAGATTGTTGTGAAACTGTGAAACTACACTCAGGCAATTTAAACCTGTAATTGGATTGTGTTTAAAAGACTTATTTTTAAAAATCCATTATTGGGATTTTAGAACCTCTTTTCTCTTTGAAAAAATGCTATAAATTGTAGTGAAACTCCCTGACCAGATCCGAAATGTCTTTTAATCTATCATGTTCCTAAAATATTGTGTTAGCTGATACATGCTGCATATATGAGTATTATATAACAATTGTTTTAAAGATTTATTTTTATTATTTTTGACAGAGAGAGAGAGAGAGAGATACAGAGACAGAGACAGAGAGAAGGGGGAGGGCCCAGAGCAGTCTCCATAGTTGTACAACATTGGTTTTTCCACAAGTTTTATTCCACAGGTAGGTGCAGGGCTGCACAGGGCAGGAACTGGGCTGGGGTTTCAACCCGGTGAGAACCAAACTGGGGGCACTCCCCAGTTCGGCATATGGGTTTGCACGGGCCAGGGCCGGGATTTGATCCTCAGTCCCTGGGGCTGCAAAGTGAGCGCTTAACCCACTGAGCCATCACAGCTTCCCAACAATTGTTGATAGGAAAATAACTCCCAATTCTCTGTTTTGGGCATGGAAATTTTTTTTTTTTTTTTTTGCTTTTGACCATAGTATGGTTGCCACAGCTGGGAGTCACTGTTTGGAGCCTGAAATGAATTATTCTATTATTGTATTTTAGATAGATTACATATCAAATTATATGTCTATTACACTATTATAATTACTAGTGTCGTAATTTTCCCCACAATTATAATTAAATAAAGAAGACAACAAAGGGAAGTCACCTCTATCAGTTAACTTTCAGAACTTTATAGCTAAACATCATTTTTGCTAGTTATTCATTAAGAAGGTAGTATTGGTTCAGTTGAAAGAATCATGTCATAACTAATCCAAGCCTGTTTACATATGGTTGTTTGGTGCACAGAGGAATCACATGAGTATTATGTTATTTTAGAAAATAATTGGAGATGGCATTCTAGCTCATCCTTGTGAATAGGTTGGCAAAGAGTGACCTGCATGAGAGACCTATGACATGGCTTCATGGATGTGTGAAAAGCTGCTTTATTAAGTGGTAATTAATGGTCTGGTTTCTGCTTAAAAGTTGGATGCTGTTAGTGTGCCATCGCCCAGTACTTTTCAAGAGTTGTGCCAATGACTTGAGTGAAACATGTGGTACCCACTTTGTAGATAAAGAAAAGTTAGAAAAGAAGTCTGATAAAATTCACATTCCAAACTATCCTGGAAATAAATTTTAAAAGATTGATTTTAACAAGAGTAAATATTATTTCTTCATGTAGATTCAGTAAATGCTTTGTACAAGTTACATATAAGTTGGGAGTAACCCAGCTTGGTGGCATTACATGTGCCATATGGGATCAATAATATTCTGGATTGGGCTACACCTTTCTCCTCTGTACCTCCAGTATCCTAGACACGTGTTTATAGTAGTTGCTGTCTGTCCCATTGGACTGTAAGCTGCTTGAGGAACAGACTATGTTTTACTTATTTTTGTAACCACAAAATTTAGTCTAGTACATGGCAGGTTCTCAAGAAATATCTGTAATGAATGAACTGAATTTATGATGTGGTTAATAAAAAGGTAGCATATTCTCAGGCCACTTTAATAGATTTATAATTCCCAGATTGTAAAAAATTATGAGCCAATAAATTAACCAAGGCCTGTATCTAGAATATTTAGTTTTGAAAAAAATATGTAAAAATAAAGTTAACCAAATAAATATTTAAAGTACAAAAATCAGCATAGTAAGGGGCTTAAAATTATATTTTTTGACAAGTAAGAAATAAATAAAAAGATGTTGCTAACAAAAAAAATGCTTTTGAATGTTTTAAGAATTCTCTTATAGAGTAGATAGACAGATTTATGTTGTCTCCAGAGGCCGGAATAGCACATGAGTGATCTACTATGGCCTCACAAGAGAACTTAGGAGTGAATGCAATGATGTACAAATAAAATGTGCTGCATCAGAGGTAGTTAATTCTTGTTTACTGGAAGTATTTAAGCAAGTAACACCTGTCAGGATGCAGCAGAGGAAATTTCTTGGTGTATATGGATCTTTTTTATTTATTTTTTTTGGTGTGTAAAATCTTTTTTTTTTCCAGCTCTAACTGCCTGTTCTTTTGTCTGCAATTGCTCTCAGCAAGTGCCTTTAAGATGTTGAATGAACAATAACTGTTGGTAGAATTAAAGGAATGGAGTGCCTTAAGAAACAACATTCTGTCAGTGAAAGGATTCCAAGCTCATTATTAACATATGGCTTTGATGGTTTTCTTTGTCCTCCTGCTTTTCTTATTCTTGTGCCTCTCCACCTAAGTCTTCCTCTTTCTTTCTGTTGCTGTCACTGTTCTCATTGTCCTCCCCTCCTCCTCCTCTCTGCCTCCACCTCCTCACTCTTCTTTTTTTTCCTAGTTCTCCCCTTCTCTTTCTTATCCCTCTTTTTCTTTTTATCCTCTTCCCTCTCTACTTCTTCCTCCTCTTATTCTTGGCAAATATCAATTGTAAAGAGAAATTATATCTAGTGTTTTCTTTTAAAGAGATAATTTTAAATATCAGTTTCATTGGATCATATTTTGTTATTTTCTATAAATATTCATAATTTGTGAGACAAGTTATGTAGTTAAAATGGTCAATAAATCAAAGCTTTCATGTTGAAAGTTTTTCTATTTCTTTTTCTTATTTTTAAAGATTTATTTTATTGTGTTTGACAGAGAGAGAGAGACAGAGAGAGAAGGGGGAGGGTCCAGAGCAGCCTCCATAGTTGTACGCCATCATCATCAGTTTTCAACAAGGTTTCATTCCACACAGGTGGGTGAGAGGCTGCGAAGGACGGGAACTAGGCCAAGGGCCTCCCACGTGGGAAGCACACCCCAGTTCAGCATATGGGTTCACACGTGCCAGGACCGGGACTTGATCATAGGACCCTGGGGCTGCAAAGCAATCACTTAACCCACTGAGCCATCCTGACTTCCCCATTGTTGCCATTTCTAAGAGAAAAAATGTAACACTATTTGGGGGTAATGTTGCACATCTATAAAAACTCAAGGTGCTAAAAAAAACATTCATAATACAAGAAATGGGAATGGTCAATTTTGTAATGTATTTTGTTTCCAAAATATAATAAAATGTTATTGATGAAATTGTGAGAGCATTTAAACCTGTATGAATGAAACTGCCAGATTTGATGTTCCAGATCCATTCATATACCTAGGAAATAATAAAATAAGCTATTTCTCATTCCTCTCGACACTGTTGATATCGTGATGGCTTTGAGCTGTGCTAATACAGCAGCCAATAACCACACATGATTATGAACTCTTGAAATATGGGTATGTGAATTGAGATGTGCTCTCAATGTAAAATGCAGCATTTTCAAGAATGGGGCTTAAAAAAAACATAAAATATCTCCTTTATACTAAAAAATAAATTGATTACATGTTTAAATGGTATTTGGGATCTAACAGGTTAAAGAAAATATATTATAAAATTATTTACACCATTTTCTTTTTACTTTTTTTAATGTGGCCACTAGAAAATTTAAAATTACATTTGTGGCTTGAATTTTTGGCTCATATTATGCATCTATTGTATAATCCTGATAACTAACTAATTAACTAACTAACTAACTAAATAAATAAATAAATAGAATTTTCACAGGATCTTGGTTTTAGAGCTAAATGAAAACTTAGGTGTTTTCTTTTTTCTTTCTTCCTTTTCTTCTTTTCTTCCTTCCTTCATCCCTTCCTCCCTTCCTCTCTTCTTTCCTTCCTTCCTTCCTTCTTTTTAATTCATTAGTGTGACATTGGTTAGTAAAAATTACATAGGTTCCAGGTGTACAACTCTACAGTACTTCAACTATGTGTTACAATGTGTTCACCACCCAGAATCAGCTTTCTTTCCATCCCAACATATTTAGTATCCCCTCCTTCCTTACCCTAAGGTAACCACCGAACTATTGACTGTGTCCATGAGACGTTGTTTCTTTGTTGCTTTCAGTTTTATATTCCACATGGGAGTGAGGTCATGTGGTTTTTAGCTTTTTCTGTCTGGCTTATTTTGCTTAGCATGATGAGCTCAAGTTCTATCCATGTTGTTGAGAATGACAATATTTCATCTTTTCTTATATTGAATAATATTCCATTGTATATATGTACCACAGCTTTTTTATCCAGTCTTCTATCACAGGGCACTTTGGTTGTTTCTACAATTTGGCCACTGTGAACAGCACTGCAATAAACATTGTGTTACATATGATTTTATGGACTACGTTTTTCAAATTTTTTTGGTAGATACCCAGAAGGGGGATTGCTGGGTCATATAGTAGCTCCATTCCCAACTTTCTGAGGAATCATAGTTTTATCACTATAAAATAATAAGCATTCAGAGATTTTGTACCACTAACAGGGTTTTTGTGAGCACATAGTATGTGTACAAATCTTCTGAATGCATATGACCATAACCTCTGACTCCTCGTAACTAAAAAATAAATAAAAATTATATGCCTTACTCAATCATGGCTAAGTACTTTTATCTGTTTGTTGGTTGCAATAATTTAAATTTGTACTCTATTATTATCTCAATTCCAGTAGTGAGCTCACTGTATTCTATTTCATGGGACTGAGTAAATAAACTCTTCTTTTTTCTTCCCCTAAGTAGATTCTTTCAATATCAGCATTTTTGTAGGGAGCCACAAACATGAGTATCAGCTCCAATTCAAGAGGCCTTATGCTGTTTGTTACCAACACTCTTTTCCTAATTTGTCATCCAAATAGAAACAACAGCAGAAATTTCTAGTACCAGCATAAAATTGCCCCTTAGTCACTGGCAATCAATGTCTACAAAAGAGGACACCATTAACCAGAAGCTGTCAAAAGTGAGTATCTAGCCTATTCAGACAATTTCTACCAAGTATAGCCTAAAATTTTCAGAACGGTGGTTACAATTCTATGCTCCCTTAACTTTAGCCTTTATTTTGCTGTTCCTCTCTCAAAGTCTTCTCTCAGAACTTGAGTACAAACTATAAATATTTCATGATATTTGATTTCATCTAAAGCACTTGGAAACAAAAGTTTGAATGAGATCCTGAGGACCTAAAAAAAATTTTTTAAATAGCTATAGTAAAACAACAATAGAGCCATTCTGCCACTTAGGAAACAGCCTAGAGAAGAAAGCACTAGAAATACATTTTTACTGGTTATACACCAGACCCAAAAGGAATGGTAACTTCATAAAATATTCTTTGAGTATTGCTGCAAGTAATTCTTCAGAGTTAGATATTCTAGTAAGTCTATGTTTATATGCACAAAGGAAGTTGAAAGTTGGAAACAGTGCCAGGATATTTTGGGCTTCTTGGAAGCTTATGCTAAATCCTAGAAAATATTTTTTTGTAATTAGAACAACAACATTGTCTATGTATGAAATCTTCAAACAAAATTTTTTGCATAAAAGACCAATTATTCATTATGCTTACTTTGTATACAATATCAGAAACTGCCTCTAGCATACTAACTTCTGCCAAAAATAATAATTGTATAGTGAATAGTAGTAGCCCCAATGCCCTGATAATCATTGTTTCACCAAATAATTTTATTTGTGATATATCTACTTTCAAAAAAGAAAAGCAGTGATTATTTGATACAATTTTATCTATATCTACGTGCAGAGATAAAGTCTTTTAAAATTTGTTTAAAAATATAAATTATATTATTTGACACAATTAAAACACATGGTCCATGTCATTTTCTTTCTTTTTATTTTATTTTTTTTATTGTTTATGACAGAGAGAGAGAGAGAGAGAGAGAGTGAGAGATACAGAGACAGAGAGAGAACTGAACTGGGGACACTCGCCAGTTCAGCACATGGGTCTGCACTGGCCAGGGCTGGGATACCATCCTGGGTCCCCGGCACTGCAAGGTGAGCGCTTACCCTACTGAGCCATCCCAGCTTCCCTGACCCATGTCGTTTTCAAAAGGGTTTACATTATCTGCAGGGAAGTAGACATGTTCCAAATCTAATGTACTTTTCCTTTTATTCTATTGTGCAAACTTTCAGAAAAAATAAATGTTATATTTTTTTAGACATAAAATTTAAAAATAAAAAAGCCTATGTATTATTAAGAAGTTATTTCATTCTTATTAGGAAATTATTTTGATTCTCTAAAAGACATTGTGCTATAAAGTTTGTGTAATTAGGAGTATACTATTTAAAGCTACAAAGGCCCCTTATTGACATGTACACCAAAATGAAAAACGATGTATAAGAAATTATGCTATGGGCTAGATAATCAAGTTTTCCTTCTTTACTCGACACAGAGATATGCCCTGACTCCCTCAAGATAGGGTGAAATCACATGACTGCATTTTGGCTATTGTAATGTACTTGGAAATATTAGCATATGCCACTTCCAGACCTGGGTCCTTAAAATCCCTATGCAATCCCCAACGTGCTTTATTCCCTCATTTCCTAACTGCAAAATTCAAAGGGAGATTAGGAGCCTGTAGGTTAGCAGATCCATTATTCTGCAAGAAAGCTCTGCTCCTGAATCATCATGTTGTCAGCCTGTTGACAGACACTATTTGGACTGAGATATGAATAAGATGTTCTTTGTTGTAGCATTTAGCATTCTTTAGCTAATATATCTTGGCTATAGAAATATCCTAATAATAGGGGAAGCCACGAAGGCTCAGTTGGTTGAGTGATCCCATTGCAGCTCTGAAGTCCAAAAATTGATTCCTGGTCCTGGCCCTGGCCTCAGCCCATACAGACCCATATGATGAACTGGGATGTGCTTCCCACCCAAGTTCAGCTCCTGCCAGGGGCATACCTCTCATGTGGGAGGCCTCTGACTCTCAGGGGTGTGCCTTCTATGCAGGAGGCCCCCTACCCAGTTCCCACTCTGCTCGGCCCAGCGTCTGTCTGTGGAATGAAAATATGTCCAAAAGTAGTGATGTGCAACTATGGAGACTGCTCTGGGCCCTCCCCTCTCTATCTCTGTCTCTCTTCCTGTGTCAAAAACAGTAAATCTCTGAAATAAATAAATAAATATACTAATAATAGATTCCTTGCTACTTGGAAGCTGCAGCTGTCAAAAAAATCACTCAGTGTTGATGCTAAAAGACCATTGGAAAAGCTCAGAATTTTATGGCCAGCTTTATTAAGGGGATCCCTTAAAGAAAGCACAAAATATAAATACCTTGTCTTCTGCTTGAACAAAAATAAATATAACTTAAAAAAAATTATTTGCAAACAATGCCTTTGATAAAGGCTAGTATCTAAAATACACGAAGAACTCATTCAACTCAAAAACAAAAAAACAAACAATCCAATTGAAAAATGGGCAGAAGACTTGAACATACATTTCTCCCATAAAGACACACAAACAGCCATTGGATGTATGAAAAAATGATCAACTTCACTATTACAAAAATGCAAATTAAACCCACAATGTGACACCAACTCACACCTGTTAGAATGGCTGTAATCAATAAGACAAAAAACAAAAACAAACAAACAAACAAAAACCAAGTGCCAGAGAGGCTGTGGAGAAAAGGAAACCCTCATATAGTTCTGGTGGGAATGTAAACTGGTACAACCACTATGGAAGGCAAGATGGAGGTTCTTCAAAAAATTAAGAATAAAATTTTCATAAGACCTAGTAATCCCTCTCCTGGGTACCTATCTACCCCCAAACTTGAAAACCTTATTGCACAAAGACATGTGTATCCCAGTGTTCATTGCAGCACTGTTCACAGGGGCCAAGTCGTGGAAAAAATCAAAGTGTCCTTTGATAGATGACTGGATAAAAAAATTGTGATACATTTACACAATGGAATATTACTTAGTGTTAAGAAATGATGAAATACAGCCATTTGTGACAACATGAATGGGCCTTGAGATCATCATATTAAGCGAGATAACTCAGACTGAAAAAAAATATATATGACTTCACTTGTAGGTGGAATATAAAACTGAAAGTAACAAAGAAAGAAAGACTCATGGAGACAGTCATAGTTTAGTGGTTACCTGCGGGTAAGGGGAAAGGTGTGTGGGAGAGGAGGGAGGTGGGGAAGCAAGGAGGGGGCATCAAATATATGGTGATAGAAAAAGAAGTGACTTTGGGTGGTGAGCACATAATGCAACACATAAACGATGTGATATAGAATTGTATACCTGGAACCCATGTAACTTTTACCAAGCAAGGTTACCCCAATAAATTTAAGAATTAAAAAATATATACAGTTGAGCATATTTTGCTAAACCACATATAATATTAATTTGATGTAGTGCTACTTGTTTAATTTTGCTTTTGTTACCATTGATTTTTGCTGTCTAATCCAAAAATCACCAAGACCAACATCAAGGAGCTTATCCCTAATATTTTTTTTATCCCTAGGAGTATCAAAGTTTCAGATCTTATATTAAAATTTAATCTGCTTTGAGTTGATTTTGTGTATGGTGTAAGATAGGTGTCCAGTTTCATTTTATTGCATGTGAGTATCCAATTTGCTAAACACCATTTATTTTATTTTTTTATTATTTTGCTAACATCTATTTTTTACTAAATTAATAGAAATGACATTGCTTAACAAAATTTATAAGTATGTTTCAAGTATAAAATTCTATAATATATCTTCTGTATTACATCACGTGTTCACACCTGAAGTCAAATATCCTTCTGTCCCCCTGTATTTGACCCCCTTTTCTACTTCCTCCCTCCTCCCTTTCCCTCTGGTAACCACTAAACTACTGTCTGTGTCTGTGAGTTGTTTCGGTTTGTTTTTCTTGTTTGTTTGTTGCTTTCAGTTTTATATTCCACATGATTGAAGTTATATGGTTCTTGACTTTTTCTGATGATTTATTTCACTTAGCATAATAACTTTTATCAAGATGCATTGATGTTGTCATAAATGGCAGTGTCTTACCTTTTCTTATGACCTAGTAGTATTCTATTGTATATATGTATCACATCTTCTTTATCTAATCATCTATTAAAGGACATGCATTTTGTCTCTATCCTGCTATGCAAATTTAGACCTTTATCTTCCTCTCTTTTTGTAATTTTTTTGTCAAAAAATTTTTCTATTTATGCTATGAGTTAATTTCTGATTTGCAGTAGCTATTATCTTCTTTATCTCTTTTATTAGTGTCTTTACCTCATCTAAACTTTATGTTGTATTTAAGTGTATAGTACCATATTCTTAATAAGGGTTGCAATTTTCTTACTCCTGCCTATTAATCAGTCTTCTTATTCATGGTTTTGTATCATTTTGTCTTTTTGTTTCAAGTACAGTAACCCTTTTTGATCTTTCCTATAATGCAGGCCTTGTGATGGAAAATTTCCTCAGCTTCTGTGTTCCTGGAAAGGTTGTTATTTCTTGTTCATACATAATGGATCACTTTTCGGAGTATGTTATTTTTGACTGGTAATTTCTCTCTTTAAATAGTTTGAATATTTTATTCCACTACCTCTTAGCTTGTATAGTTTCTGATAATAAAAAAAATTAATGATAGTTTAATGTGATTTTTAAAAATAAGTTACCATCTTGTTTTCCCTGGCTGCCTTGAGAATTATCATTAATTTTTGACAGTTTTAATGTAATGTGCCTGGGAGGAAGCCATTTTGGGTTGAGATAATTACTGTAGGCATTCTGTTTGCTTCTTGGTTTCAAGTATCCAGTTCTTTTCATAGGTTTGGAAAATTCACATCAACCATTTGTTTAAATAGCCTCACTGTGTCCTTCTCCTTCTCTTCTCCCTCTTGTATACCTATTAGTCTTATATAGTTTATGAGTGGAAACAAAAATGATCTCCCCCATGAATACTAAACTCAGATGGCCTTAATATGGCCTCTAGCCTGTATTCATGACTCTCAATTGCAAATCTTTTCATTTCGTTTAGAAATAGTTTTTCCCATTGACCAATGGTATTGTGGACTTGCAGAATCAAGTGAAAATCTTTACATAAATATGTCTTCAAAATTTCTCAAATTATTTTGACGGTGTTACATGAAATAGAAACGGATATTTAAAAAAATAAAACAAAAATACCCAAGGAAATAAGGTACCATAAACTCTATCCAGCAGAAATATTAGAGAGAAGACTCAAAACTGAAAACGAATATTAAAATTAACATATATATAATTAGGTTTGTTTAAAGACATAAAAAAATTGAAAATATGAGTAAAATCCCACATTATACAAAATAGCCAAGTATGTTTGAAAAAAAATTATATAGATTCTATTAATAAAATTTAATCATTAAAATAAAAAATTCAGTTATGACATTGATGCATAGTACATAAGTGAACCTAAAGATGTATCTGAATAGACTTTTCTTTATGTAGTAGGAAGGAGGTATGGTAAATATGAAAAAGTTATAAAAAGACACAAAAAATAGAATGAGAAGCTCTAACATATATAATTAAAATTCTATGATCATAGGAAAGGAATAGTTGGGCAGAAATAATATCTGAGTAGATAATATATTACAATTATGAAGAAATTTATTTATTTTTCTCATAAACATTTAGTCAGTGTCTATTATAATACTGGATTATAGCAGTGAATAAAACAGATAGAAGTCTGTCTCTATTAACTTGGGACTCATAATCTAGCCATTAGTAGATGATTGAAGCTAATGGACAAATGTATTCATTTTTTCTTTTGCTGTCAGATGATCCTGAGATGCTTCTAAAGAATTTTCAATATTCTCATAGCCTGTTGCTATAGCCAAATTGATAACACATTCTTTATTTTATGCTTCACTCACTCTTGCCATCTTTTCTGTTTCTTAGAATCATACATCTATACAAACTACTCATACATATAGCTATATCTGTGGCTCTGTTTTTTGGGCAATTTGGGGCTGAGATAATTTGTACAAGAAGTTACCCCAAAAATCACAACCTCAAAATGAGATTTAAAACTAGATCATTTGCAAATTAAATGGCAGTACAGAATTGATAACTTCAACAGTAACTATGTTGCTATGAAAACATTATGGAAGTTTCTCAAAAAATTAAAAACAGAGCTACCGTGTAATCCAACAGTCTCACTCCTATTTATCTAAAAAAATTGGAAGCAAGATCTTGAAAAGATACCAGAATTCTTATGTTCACTGCGGCACAATTCACAATAGCAAGATGTGAAAATAATCTACATATCTATTGAAAGATCAGTTGATAAAGAAATGTGACATTATAGATATATAATGGAATATTTTTCAGCCTTATAAAGAAGGAAATTCTGCAATATTCATCAACATGGATAAGCCTTGAGGACTTTATGCTAAGTTACATAAACAAGTCACAGAAGGATAAATAGTGCAGGATTATAAAATATGACATATCTAAAACAGTCAAATTTATAGTATCAAAAAGTAGAATGTCTGTGGCAAGTGGTTAGAGGGTGGAAGAACTAGAAAGTTACTGAATAATGGACATAAAATTTTAGTAAAGCAAGATGAAAAAGCCCTGGTGATCTGCTCTGCGATATTTTACTTACACTCAACAATAGTGTATTGTACACTTAAAATTTTGTTATGAACAAAGATCTCATGTTAAGTGTTGTTACCACAAAAAATAAAATTAAAAATAGAAAGCATAAAAACAAAAAATGAATGAATGTAGGCTTTTCTGTCTTTCTTGTTCAAGATACAGTGCTGGTAGAACTGATTAATCATATGTAAATACATTAGAAATGCTTACTTCACACTACACACAAAAATATGTAACAAGAAGATAAAAATTTAAATATAAAGGAAAAATCATCAAACTTTAAGAATACAGTGTATAACATCTTTATATTCTCTGAGGAGGAAAATAGTTGACAAAAAAAAACACCAATCATGAAAAAAATGATAGTAAATTTCATTAAAATTAAGAAACTGTTTACCTAAAGATAGCATAGGGGATGCCGGGATGGCTCAGTGGGTTAAGCGCTCACTTTGCAGCGCCGGGGACCGGGGATCGAATCCCAGCCCCGGCCCGTGTGGAACCATGTGCTAAACAGGGAGCTCCCCCAGTTCAGTTCTCTCTCTGTCTCTGTATCTCTCTCTCTATCTCTCTCTCTCTCTCTGTCAAAAAATAAATAAATAAATAAATAAATAAATAAATTTAAAAAGAACAAAACAAAAAAATATCAAAAAAAATTAAAAAAAAAGATAGCATAAAATTTTAAAATATACAATTACTGAGAAGATATTTGTGACCTATCTAGCTTACAAAAGATTAGTATGCAGAATTTCTCAAGTCAATATAATTAAAACAAATAATCCATTAGAAAAATGCTTAAAGAGTCATTTCAGGGAAAGCCAGGATGGCTCAGCAGGTTAAGTGCTCACTTTGCAGCCCTGGGGACCAAGGATTGAATCCCAGCCCCAGCCCATGGGGACCCATATGCTGAACTAGGGTGTGCTTCCCATGTTGGAGGCCCCCAGTTTGGTTCTTGCCCTCCAATTAGGCCCCTGGCTCGAGGAGGCATGCCTCCTGTGCAGGAGGCCCCCAGCCCAGTTTTCACCCTGCGCGGCCCACACCCACCTGTGTGGAACAAAACCACATCAAAAACTGATGAAATTAAACTATGGAGACTGCTCTGGGCCTTTCCCTTTCTCTCTTTCTCCCTCTGTCTCTTTCTGTCTCTGTCAAAAACAATAAAATTAATCTTAAAAAAAGGAAAGAATCATTTCACACAAGATAAAATGCAAATGGCACATAAGCCTATAAAAAGATGCTTAATTAGTACTTTGGGTTATGTAAAATAAGCCTACAATGAGATACAATTTTACTCCTACTTGATTTGCAAAAATATTATAAACTTGACAGTATCAAATTTTGGTAAAAAGGTAGAACAATGAAAAACCTTCCCATGATACTCCTAGAGGTAAAATTAGTATGGGGGAAGCCAGGATGGCACAGCGACTTAAGTGCTTGCTTTGAAGCCCTGGGACTAAGGATCGAATCCCAGCCCCAGCCTGTGTGGAACCATATGCTGAACTGGGGTGTGCTTCCCATGCGAGAGGACCCAAGCTCAGTTCTCAACCCCCGGTTCAGCCCTTGGCTCTCAGGGGTGTGCCTTCCATGCGGGAAGCCCCCAACCCTGCAGAGCCCCTGGCTACACGTGTGGAACGAAACCATATAAAAAACTGATGACATACAACTATGGGGACTACTCTGGGCCCTCCCCTTCTCTCTGTCTCTCTCTGTCTCTGTCAAAAACAATAGAAATAAATCTTTCAATTTAGTATAAGCACTGGAAAGTAATTAGACATTATTTAATAAATATGCAAAAAGGGCTAACCTGAAGCTGAGTAATTCCATTCCTAATAATACACCTGAAGAAACCACTTCAAAAGTGAACAAAAAGACTTAGGCAAGAATGCTCATAGCAAAACTTTTAATAGCAAGTCCAAAGCAAAACAGATCAAACTAAAAACACAAGTGGTCATCAGTAGTAAAATGAAGAAAGGACCTGGCATATTTATAGTTCAGTTTATTATTCAATATTAAAAATTAAAAATAAATATTTTTCAACTATAAGAGACAGCAAGGATGAAATCTTAGGTCATAATGTTGAGCACAATAAGGAAGTAACTGAATACTATAATCAGTATGACTCCATTTATATGAAGTAAAAACCTATGCACAAGTCAAAAGTATGTATAAGGGATACAACTATAGGTGGTACAACTATAAATAGCACAGAAACAAATTAAGAATATGCACACTAAGACGAGGGAGATACGGATATCAGTTTGGGGAAGGACTCACAAACCATATAAAAGGTCATTGAATTTTTTTTTTGTTCTCAAACGAAATGATGAGTCAATGGCTTTTTATGACATTTGGTCATATATTTATAGACCACACAAATACACATTTATTCTTATCAACTCAGCATTCAGGAACTATAATTTTGCAAAAGAGAAAAACATATACGTAACATATTTATATCTTTTAAATAACTCTTGTCTTAAAACTTCATTTCATTGCTCCATGAATTTTATTTTTCATGCATAAATTGCTTCTGACAATAAGAAGCGTCATGGCAAGTTGGGACAATGAAACCATGGAGACGTAGCAGTGGAGTACAGGTACTTTAACATAGTCAATAGTGCTGTAGGTATTTATAGGAGGTAATTATACTTTCTAAAGTAACTCAGGCTAGGGAAAGGGTAATTTAAAGCCTTAAAGTGACAATACAGTACTCTTCCCTTATCCATGGTTTCACTTTCCACAACATTGCTTTCTGTGGTTTCAGTTGCCCATAATCAACTTCCGTCCAAAAATATTAAATGAAAATTTCAGAAATAAATAACTCAAAAGTTTTAAATCCAGCACAGTACTTAGTAGTGTGAAGAAGTCACTTACCATCCTGCCCCGATGTGAATCATCTGTTTGTCCAGTTTATCCAGGATGCATATAAACCACCCATTCTTTTTTATTCACTTAGTAACCATCCTGGTTACCAGATCAATTGTCAAGGTATCTCAGTAACATTTATTTTATTTAATAATGTCCTCAATGTATGGTGCTGACAATTCAAATATGCCAAAGAGGTGTCATAAAGTTATTATTGTTTGTCTCTTACTGTACCTAATTTATAAATTAAACTTTATAATAGAAATGCATGTACAGGAAAATACTGTAATGATATATTACATACATTGTATTATCTGAGGTTTTAGGTATCCACATCTTGGAATGTATCCCCTGCAGATAAAGTGGACTACTCTGTACAAACTTAGAATATTTATTTCTAGGTGTCTTTTAAAATATTTTGATAATAAGAGCTTGACTGAATGAATTAATAGAGCTTTGGAACAACTTTGCTGGTAATTTCAAAATAAGCTTGATTTCTCTTTTGTCTTTAAGGCAGCCACTATGAATAATAGATGATGGAGTTCATTAAGTTTGAAATTATAATGTAATTTTCAAATGATCTTAAACCAATAGACTGGATATACAAGAAACACAATTGTATTATGGTTAGAAAAAGGAGTTTTATTTGTTCTAATTTATCAAACGGGCTACTCACCAGTTTAATTTTAACAGGATTCAATGACTTGACCACTACATGAATTCTAGAGTGTGGAAAATTTATCTGATTTCAAAAGCATGGTGAAAATCAGTTTTGATTTTTCCCTTAGATCAGGTAAATGTATCACATTGACACTAAAGACACATCTGTCTTTTTTTCTGACTTAACCCAACTGAAAACAAGTAACTAAATTGAATTCTGATCTGAGCTGTGAAAGAGGACGCCCTGTGGTATCTAGAACTATTTAAAGCTCTTTTTCTTTGGGGGGTTTGGGGGAGTGGAAATGCTTATCTGTTGTCAACCTTTCCTTTAATTACTCCTTCCATAGCTTACAAGATAAAATAATTTGTTTTTGAAGAACATTTTGTCTGGAATCATTTTTGCTCTGTGTTTCCACTTGCATTTAATCAACAAAAACATTTTGCTGCTGATAAGGATACTGAAATATTTAAAATTCTGTTGTTTGAATGTTCAACTGCCTTCATACACATACCTACTATTTTTTTTGCTTTTTAAAGATTTATTTTTATTGTTGTTTTTTTTTCTTTTTTGACAGAGAGAGAGAGACAAAGAGAGAGAGATACAGAGACAGAGAGAAGGGAGAGGGCCCCGAACAGTCTCCATAGTTGTACATCATTGGTTTTTTCACATAGTTTCATTCCACAGGTGGGCGCGGGGCTGCACAGGGCAAGAACTGGGCCGGGGTCTTGCCCCAGTGAGAACTGAACTGGGGGCACTCCCCAGTTCAGCATATGGCTCCACATGGGCTGGGGCCGGGGCCGGGACTCAATCCTCGGTCCCCAGGGCTGCAAAGTGAGCGCGTAACCCACTGAGCCATCCCGGCTTCCCCATTTTTGTTTTTTGTTTGTTTTTTTGTTTTTGTTTGTTAAATTTATTGGGGTGACATTAATTGATATCAATTACATCATTTCCAGGTGTACAATTCTACATTACATTGTCTATACATCACATTATGTGCTCACCACCCAGAATCAGCTCACTTTCTATCACTGTATGTTTGATTCCCCCTCCCTACTTCCCCGACCCATCTCTCCCTTGCCCCCTCAGGTAACCACTAAACTATTGACTATGTCCATGAGTTTTTGTTTCTTTGTTCTTTTCAGTTTTATATTCCACCTATAAGTGAGGTCATATGTTTCTTGATTCTTTCATTCTGACTTATTTTGCTTAATAACATGTTTTCAAGGTCCTTCCATGTTGTCACAAATTGCTGTTATTTCATCTTTTCTTATTGCTGAGTAGTATTCCATTGTGTAAATGTACCACAACTTCTTTATCCAGTCATCTATCAGAGGACACTTCGGTTGATTCCACGACTTGGCCACCATGAACAGTGCTGCGATGAACTTTGGGGTGCAAGTATCTTTGCAGATTAAAGTTTTCAGGTTTTTTGGGTAGATACCCAGTAGAGGGATTGCTAGGTCATATGGCAATTCCATTCCTAGTTTTTTTCAGGAATCTCCACACTGCCTTCCACAGTGGTTGTACCAATTTACATTCCCACCAGCAGTGTATGAGGGTTCCTTTATTTCCACAGCCTCTCCAGCACTTGTTACTCCTTGTCTTGTTGATTATAGCCATTCTAACAGGTGTGAGGTGGTATCTCACTGTGGTTTTAATTTGCATTTCCCTAATTGCTAGTGATGTTGAGCATTTTTTCATGTACCTGTTGGCTGTTCCTAAGTCTTCAGGAGAGAAGTGCCTGTTTAGGTTCTCTGCCCATTTTTTAATTGGATCGTTTGTTTTTTTGTTGTTGAGTTATATAAGTTCTTTAAATTTTTTAGATATTAGTCCCTTATCAGAAGCACTGTTTGCAAATATTTTCTCCTATTCAGGTGGTTTCCTTTTTACTTTGTTGATGGTATCCTTTGCTGTAGCAGCTTTTTAGTTTGATAGAGTCCCATTCATTTATTTTTGCTTTTACTTCCCTTGCCTTTGCTATTTTTTAAAATGCTAGCTTTGAAGGTAAATGAATATTAAATTTCACCTTCAATAAATTAAATTTATAATTAGCCCCAATATGTATATTTGCTAAATATTGTCTCATATCACTGGGAAAAGATGGTTGTGGAAGAGTTGGAAGCACATGTTTTCAGAAAAAAGTTTGATTTGGAGATAGATGTTATAAAATAAATGTAAAATGTGTCACAGGAAATAGCCATTGTTATGTTATTACTAGTTGCTAATTTTGCATCACTACCAATATTTTTCTTGGAAATTATTTCAAATTCTGTAATACATATTAATCCAATTTCTAAATTCTAGCCATGTTGACATTTTAGATTATGCTAATTATTTATTTTTTTAAGAATTTTAAAAATAGATGTTTTGAAATAAGTTCTACTGAGAGCAAAGTAATGACAAAAGCGTAGTATGTTTTTGTTTTTCTTTTGCTTTAGTAATGTATCATGTAATTTTTAGATGAAAATCCAAGTTCAAATGAACTAAGAGAAAAACTGGCTTTCTAATAATTTCATTAAAGAAATTAAAGCTCCTTCTCCTTTCCAGTGAGAATATGTCAAATTGCCTAAAGGACTGACCTGAAAAATTTTCAAAGTTTGATTAAGCTTGTGCCATCTTAAGTTATTTGGGATTTGTTATATTTGTTAAATAATGTTCACAGGTGTTAATTAGTATATGCATTAGTTATGCATGTGTTTACCATTGGAGTGATAATAACTCAATGACCTTTCTTCTGATCTATTTTGGTTAGATGAGCTACTGTAATTGAAGTTAGATTTTGACTACACATATTCTATGAAGCTCTCCAAGACACAAGACTATCAGATAAATGTTAAATAATTATTTTTAAATACGGTTAGCTGCTAACTGACTAGTCAACTGGAAACCAAACTAAACACTGCAGTATATTTTTGTATAGTAGTTAAAGATTCTGAAACAACAAAAATATGTTTTATCATTTTGATTTTATTGTAAATAGGAGACACAATTATTTAAAGACTACCAATTGAGAGTAGTTACAGTTAGTGTTCAGCTCATGAGGACATAAGGATGATTGCATATTTTGGGTTAATTTGTTTTGCTGGAACTATGTCAGCTTAATAACCATTCTATACCATTTATCATGTTTATTAGTATTTTTTATTCAGGCAATAACTTGGATAATCATTTAATTCTTCAAGTTTTTAATGCAGTCATTTATTCATGATAACGGAAGAATTACGTTGGCACTTATTTTTACTGGTAAGACATAATACTTGGTGACAATCATGTAAGGAAAAGATGACAATTTAATCAAGGAAGTATGTTAAAACCCTTAGAACTGTATATTATGTATACATGTGTATATATCAATTCAAGTTTATTAATAGTTAATTTTCCAAATGTAATATATAATTAGCAGACCCCTTTTACACAAATAGGCTTAACATTAAACTATTCCTAAATCAATTAGGGTATGAGTTAATAAAGCTTTAGTGAGGAGATCAATTATGAGTAGGATGACTCTAAGTGTGCTAATGTTTCTTATCTGCTATTCTGAATTTTCAGAAAAAAGTCCTGTTTAAACTTTTCCTATAACCAAAGCAGACTTCCATAACTTTCTAAATTCCAAATGAAAGGCTGTACCTAGCAACAAAATTTTTTTCGTTTGACTCATATACCTTTCTTCTTTTTCAGAGTGTATTTAATGAACTAAAAATATTGGTAAAGCAAAAACTCAGTGAAGATTCTTTTTTGTGGAGGTCCTCTTTATATAATATGGTCCAACATTTTGAAACAAGGTAGAAGCATTAAAAGGTAGAAAAAATATTGGGATTAATTTTGTCACTAAACTATTATTGCTCAATGTTGAAGATATTATTTTATTAAACAATTTTTTTTTCACTTTAACAATTGATGATTACATATTTCAACATAATTTAAGAATTCTAATAATTTTTGTTCAATAGATACAAAGGACGTTGGCACTAAATGTGTTGGGTCTAAAGATTATTAACCAAACAGTGCCTTTAAATGACCTTTTGTCCCTTTGTCACATTAAGACATGTTAATATGTGCATAGGTAAACGAATGTCATTATATGAAAGTCAGTAAGTGGTTTTGTAGTTCAAATCTTTTAAAACTATTCTGCTCATGGCATAACTCAATGACAGGTGAAATCTTGGTAGCTCCTAAGAGACTGGCAAATTTTCATATAAACTGATAGCAGGTCTTCCCTTCATATGTCCTTACTTTCCTCAGAAACATTATAAATTCAAAATTCAAACTATATAATGATAATGCAGTATTAGTGAAAACAGTCACAATTTATTTTTATGGTTTATTTTTAAAGTTTCTATGAAATTTATTGGGGTGACAGTAAATATTATATAAATTTCAAGTGTACATTTCTATAATAAATCATCTATATATTGCATTGTATATTAACTACCCAGTCAGTTCTCCTTTGTCATCATAAATTTGACCCCATTTACCACTTTGTACCATCTCTCTACCCACTTACTCACTGGTAACCACTAAATTTGAGATTATCATGCCGAGCAAAATAAGTCAGACGGAAAAAGTCAAGAACCACATAACTTCATTCAAACATGGGTTATAACACTGAAAGCAACAAACAAATAAGACAAAAAACAAAAAATCATAGACACAGACATCACTTACAAATTCTTATAAGCTTGTACCAAATTCATTGTTGAAATTTATAACTTACTAAAAGTATTGAGACTAACATTCATATAATGTTTATACATGGCAACAGGAAGAATTGGTTGCATTCAAATTAATTCAGGTTTTACCTTCTTCACATATCTAGTACAGATCTTCATGAAAAAAATAAAAAGGCAATGTTAGTCTGGAAACAATGAGAAAGGTCACAGATTCAAAATGAGAGTTTTGTTTTGTTCACTTTTATCTGTGTGTCATTAACAATGTTCTATAAACTCTTTGGGCCATAGTTTTCTCATCTGTAAAATGAGATCTGTAAAATCATATTCAAAAATTCCCCAAATCTCTTCTTGCTGAAATAACTGGTCTAATTATAAATTTTGTGTTCTGTGATTGCAATGTTCAATTAGATCCAATACTAGAGGTTTTGCTTAATATATAATGATAAGATCATAATTTCATTCCCTGGAATTAAATTTGACACCAAGAAATCATTAAGTGGATACTAGAAGAAATCATTAACTAAAAACGACAGTGGACCTATTGTAAAGCTGACCGATGTACAGCATATATTTAATGAAGTTTGAACTACAGTTCCATGGTTGTTATGTTGTTTTGCAAAATTGACAGTTTGAAACTGCCAGTGTTCATGCCTTGTGGCCCTCGAGTTCAACAGAAGGATTTCCCAGTAAAGTAGAAACAGGGCAACAAGCTCTGGGATGCTGGCCCAGCTTCGACCAGAGGAGTGCCATTTTTATTTATTCTGTACACCAGTACTTTGCATTCAGTTTCATGTGAAAAGTGTTAGGGATTCTAAGTAAAAGAGTAAATTGATGTTCAGAATTATTGCAATAGTGGATTTTCAGTCAGGTGAAGGGGAAAGCCTTAAAAAAAAACCCCAAAAAACCTTATTCTATTGTTTTTGACAGAGACAGAGAGACACAGACTGAAGGGGGACAGGACAGGAATGCTCCCTTGAGCCAGGAGCCAGGGGCTGAGGTGGGGGACAAGAACCAAACTGGGACCTGCCACAAGGGAAGCACACCCCATTCTGTATATGGGTCCTCAGAGGAAAAGCGGGTGGGATTCGACCCTCAGTCCCTGGAGCTGCAAAGTGAGAGCTGAGCCCACTGAGCCATCCCGGCTTCCCCAGGAGAAAGCTTTTGACTGCAATGTGTTGCTTCATGCATCAAGATGGCCCTTGCTGGCATTATTTGGACTAATCTCATTCCACTTTAGTCCATGACTTTTGTGAAGATTTCCAGGGCATTTAACCAATTGTGCAGCTGACATGAGCCTAGGAAGGAAATTGCATAGGTCTGGGTTGAAGAACCAACATCCCAGCAGCTTTCAGTCAGCTTGGACTACATTTAATAAGATGAAGTTAAATGAAGCCATAGCCAAAGCTATGTCAGATTTAAAAAAATGGTTTAATAAGAAAACCTAATAAATTAGTACCAACAGAGGATTAAAAACTTAACAACAGCATTACTAAAATGAAGCACAAAACAAAATAAAAACACTAGCAATTTTAACTTATGAAAATATACTATAAAAGAAAACCTGAATTATAATGGTTTAAATTCAGTACCTAAGCATGGCATGGGGGAAATCTGATCAAATCACATCTGGAATACATGATTTCCTCCCAGGAACATGACTTTAAGGGAAATACTGACAAGAACTAGACTCTATTTAAATATTCATGGCTGGTAATTTAGAAATCAGACATCAAACCATAATAGGTGTTTATTCTATCACAGGGCACAGATTATAGATATCTTTAAAATATCAGTAGGGGTGAAATAAGGAGAGGAATTAGAATGTTCTATTTAACTGTGAAATCTATCACCAGACAGATTAAAATAAAATGCAGGGTGAAAGAATTGGCCTGGATATAAAAAAGATATTTTAAATATTCAGAAATTGGGGAAGCTGGGATGGCTCAGCAAGTTAAGCACTCTCTTTGCAGCCCCGGATACTGAGGATCAAATTCTGGCCCAGGCTTGTGAACCCATATGCTGAACTGAGATTTGCTTCCCTTGCAGGAGGTTCCCAGTTTGGTTCATGCCCCCCTGTTTGGCCCCTGGCTTGAGAGGGCATGCCTCCCATGCAGAAATCCCTCAGTCCTGTTCTGTGCAGCCCCCACCCACCTGCGTGGAAAGAAACTATGTTGAAAACTGATGATATACAACTATGGAGACTGTTCTGGCCCTCCCCCTTCTCTCCGTCTCTGTCTCTTTCTCTCTGTGTGTGTCTCTGTCAAAAACAATAAAATAAATCTTTTAAAAAATCAGAATTTAATGAAGATGGAACAAGTTTTTAGAAATATTGGGTTTCTCAAACTTGAAAATATTCAAAATCAGAGTTTGGGATACAAATTGGTGAGGTTATGAAGTAATTGTACATAACATTTAAGGAATTTATTAATCTGAAATTTATGATAATATAATAAAAATATTTATTAGATTTTAAAATTCATATATTTTTACCTACCATCTCAGAAAATTAAGAAACTTCCATTGTTAACTGAGCAAAATGACATCAAAATTGTATTACCCAACAGAATTATGCAGACTTTTTCAGTACACATCTATAACCATTAAGTGGGACAGTAATAACTACTTTGTATTGCTGTAAAGATTCCTACTTCTTGAAACCAGCAATCAAAATTAGCAAAACCCCTAATCACAAAAGGTCCAAATATTATCATTGCCTTAAAGGTAGAACTGGGGAAGCTGGGATGGCTCAGTGGGTTAAGCACTTGCTTTGCAGCCCCAGATCCTGAGGATCGAATCCCAGCCCCAGCCTATGCGGACCCACATGCTGAACTGGGGTGTGCTCCCAGTACAGTTCTCGCTGAGGCCTATGAGTGAGGCTCCTGGCCCAGTTCCTGCCCCGTGCAGACCCGGGCCCACTTGTGGAGTGAAACCATATGGAAAACCAATACTGTCAACTATGGAGACTGCTCTGGGCCCTCCCCCTTCTCTCTCTCTCTCTCTCTCTCTCTCTGTCAAAAAAAACAAAAAGACAAGAAACAAAAAACAATAAAACAATAAAAATAACAGTAGAACTGATGGAACCAGTGTAAACCCATGTTTTTGTTCTTGAGAACTACAGCTTATTAGAATCCAGGAAGGAAAATAAAGGGGATCATCCATCATATCTAGTATTTTCTCCTGAGCACAGAAAGTCCTCACCATTGTAGCTAAGGCCTATAGAATCATATATTTCACATGGTAAGAATATAATAAATATTTGTTTTAATAAAAGTACAGAACATGTATATTTTGTCAATAACCCTTGAACTTATTTAAATTCTGTGCTAAAATTAAGATGACCAAGGAATTATATATCCCAGGGCTGGCCAGAAAGAATCTAGCCATGTAATGTAAAATAGAGCCATTTATGGCTGAATTGTTTCTGGACGGACCTTGTATATGGAAGGGAGGCAATATTACATTTAAAATTCCCACTTCACTCACCCCCCAAAATTGTGTTTGTGTATGAAATTTGAGTTTTATATAACGTCCATGAATACACACACACACACACACACACACACACACACACACGCACACACAGTGGTGGTGGTTGGAGGGGTGGGGTGGGGAGATGTCTGTATCCTAATCCTGGAGGCTGGGATTATTATGCATGCTACAAGGAGGAATTAAAGTTGTCAAATTGGTGGCCTTAAAGAGATTATCCTTGATTATTTGGGTGAATCCAAAGGTCCTTACAAGTGAAAGAGAGGTAGAATAGTCAAGCATGGCCATAGTCACGTGATTTGAGAAATACTTAATTGACCATTGCTGGCTTTGAAGATGAAGGAAGAGATCCAGGAGCCAAGGAATGTGGGAAGCACTTAGAAGCTGAAAAAAAAAAAAGGAAATGGCTTTTCCTTTAGAACTGCAGAAAGGAACACAGCCCTGCTGAGACTGTTTTTAGCCCAGGGAGATGTGTGTCAGACTTCTGACCTCTGGCACTGTAAGATAATAAATTCCTGTAGCTTTAAGCCACTATGTCTGTGATAATTTGTTACAGGATCTACAGGAAGCTAATACACGGGGTAATAGGAGCAGAGTGCCTTAGGGCAGTTCCCTCCCTGCCATACACACACTTTGATTTCTTTCTAAGATTCACCTAAGTGTTTTGCAGTAGCCTTTTTGCTAGTGATTCACTTGACAGCAAGAGAATGTTTTACAGCGTGAATTGTCTACTAAACAACCTAATCAAAATATTATCAAACAATTACACTGCAGTAGGCTGTTTAATGAAGTGTTTTCAGTGTGCTTTGAACACTAATAGCAACAGTGTTAAGCTGCTTTGTGCTCTGTGTATCAAAGAGCCTGTAACAACGAGTGGACTAGAGCCAAATAAATCTTGAAGCACCTTTGACAGATAATATACTCAAGCCAGTCTAAATCTTGTCAGGTATTGTTATTTTGCATGAAAATGGGGGAAAACTACGAAGAGCTTCCATGTACTGTATATCATGTAAATTCCCTGATAACTAGGTAATTTCCAAGCTTCCTTCTATCAGGAGAGGTCTATTAGCTTGATCTAAATTTGAGTCTGAGTATCAATTGAAAAGAGCATAATCTAAAATTAAGCTGAATACTATCAAACTACCCTCTATAGTAGAAGTAGTAGTACTCATAGTAAACTGAATCAATCTTTTAGAATTGAGAAAATAGTATAACATGACTGATAAGTAAATTTAAATAAAATGAAGGTAGATATACCTGAAGGTGCAATTAGAGTGTGCTTTGCTTTTTATGTTCAAAATTTTCATTTAGCTAATTATATTTGTAAAAGAGTTCCAAGTCAGAAAGTTTATTATTGTATTTGTAAACTTCGACTTTTCATTCAAATGGTTTTTGTGTTATGTGTAAAATATAAATAAATGTGTATTTAAGGCCAGAAACATCTCCAGTAAAGTTGATTTATATACTTATTTATATTTCTTATATATAGTAATTTTATCTACTACAATTTAATATATGCCATACATATATTTTTTATATGTATGTACCATTTCCCAAGTTCATTTTAAAGGCATTGAATCTTTTTATAACTTTATAAGGTTTATCATTTTATGTTGTACTTGAGAAATGCCCCCAAAATATTGTGTCGATTGGCTCATTATTTTGCTATGTCTATGAAGAAGAAAAAAAATTTCAGCTTATTTTCTTTTAGATTTTTTTTTTCAAAGAGTGTTTAAGTTAGTTATAAACGTAAATGGAATTTTCTGTGTAAAGCAAATTCTTCATCTTAGAGACGCTAGTAGATTTTGAGATGAGCACGTCCACATCCTGGAATCGTTTTCCTCTTCTCAGTTTACTCAGGTAGTTACAATTTAAAAGATGTATAGTAATAAGTTGACACACGTATTTTATGTAAGCTATATAATTTTTCTAGCTGGAAAAACATTGACAAGTTTCATTGCTTTCAGAGTTAAAAAATAAAGAAAATATGGAAAAATAGATAAAAATTAAATTTAAGCATAATCAAGGATTCTAAACACTATTGATAGTCCCGGAAATGGGTAAAAAAGAAAAGAGTGAACCAAGAGTTCATGCACGTGACTTTGAAATTGTGGACGAAATTCTCTCTATGTTAGTTAGGTCTTATTTGTCTCTGATCCGTCTTTTTATGGTCAAGAAACTGAAAGTCACTACTGTGAAAAAAAAAAAATCCTTCTGAATGAAAGACAGATAATTTCTCTCTTTAGTAATTATATCTAAGGGCAGTGACTCCTTAAGGAAATGATAGTTTAGGGGTATGGTTTAGAGAGGAAATAATTGTAGTATAGACCTGAGAGACTGAAATTCATACCAGCTATGACTTGGAACACCTACTGGAGTGATACAGACTAGTGACACCTCTCATTCTTGTTGCCTCATTGACTCACTAGAAATCTAGGTATACAATTCTATATTACATTGTCTATGTATTCCTTGTCTTGTTGATTATAGCCATTCTAATAGGTGTGAAATGATATCTCATTGCGGTTTTAATTTGCATTTCACTAATTGCTAGTGATGTTGAGCATTTTTTCATATATCTGTTGGCTGTTTGTATGTCTTCATGGGAGAAGTGTCTGCTTAAGTCTTCTGTTCATATTTTAATTGATCATATGTTGTTGTTGTTTAGTTGTTTTCAATCAATGTCACCCCAACAAATTTAATAATTAAATTTATTAAATTTAATTATTTATATTTAATTATTAATAATTTAATTAAAGATTTCTTTTAAAAAAAGAAATCTGGGTAAAACCTTTACATTTGCTGCATTCACTCCTTCTCCAACAGAACAGTGGCCTGCCACTTCTACTCCTGGCAATTTGTCTGCTTTGTAAAAGTAACGGGAAATTAGTGCTTGGAGGTCTGTCAGTTCTGTCTCTTTGGCCTTCTTGATCTCTCTCTTATAAAATATAAGAGCCCACTCAGCTCCTCTCAATTCATTCATCTCCATTTATCATTGTCTCTGTTTCTACTTCCATCACTTGTAATTTCAATGCTGAGGTATTTTGACAAGTGGGATGAATTCCAATTAGCTGTGATTATCAGAAGTGGAGAAGAGAATTTGAGGGCAGTGGATGACATATTATTTCACATTTTATTTTCATCTAATTTATATCTATAGAGCAAAACTTAGAGTGTTATCCACTCAGCATTCTCCAAATTGAATCATTTTCCCTTACAGCGTCAGTTATTCTGATATTTTTCTAAGTCTAGATTATTATTGAGGAATCAGGCTTCAATTGTTAATGTGAAAGATCTTTCTATTTTGAGACTAGTGGAGAAAGTTTTTGTTTAGTTTTCAAATCAAGTGACAAAATCTTCCTATAATTCTCTATATTTGTCAGGCTCAACTTTGCTTTCATATGTAATGTTTAAGTAGAATTAAATAACCTTGTATCAACTCCTATTCGTAATGGAAACACTATTAGAAGAATCACATATTTCCTTATGTTTTTGATGCATCCAGAGAAGAAGAAAACACAGTTTATTACTAAATGTGAAGATATAAACAATTTACATAACACTCATAATGACATAATACATTTTAGAAGAAAATCAAAAGAACTCAACAAATTTATTTTGAAATAAATAATAAAAAATTATATTATTATATCTTACCAGATGCTGAGGTCTGAGATATTTTGTTGAAGTTAATAAGCACTTACAATGGTACTTACAAGTACTAACAAGTACTTACAATAGTAAGGGATTCACTATTTTAAATTCTTCTAAAACATAATTAAGAAATGCCCCAAACCTAATATTTATTTTTTGTATATATTAACTAAATACAATTGGTACTTGAGGTAATTTGATGTCTTTTAACCACCTCTATTCCTGGAATTTGGTACTCCATGAAATTGTAACCAAAGAAAGCATTCTTTATTTAAATTTCATTTAACATAACATTCTTCATTTATATATATTGTATTTTAAAATTCATTTATAACTTTCTTGTATATTGTTCCCTTGAATTTCCAGTGTTCTAACTCTTGTTTTCTTCCACTCATTTTTAAAGTGTGCACATACAAATTTTATATTATATTATGACGTGATGCTTCAACAATGGTGGAATTAAAAGATAAATATTCTAACTATCTTAAAAGGGTTTTCTAGGCAAATACTAATATTTAGCTAAAATAAATATACTTTCTTATATGTTAATTATGTCAAAAGTTGGCTGCACAAATTCTGAGGCTATTTTTTGATGAATCTTTTTGTTTTTAAAACATGCTGCAGAATTCATTCATAAAGCTATAAGCCCACAACCACTAGTTGCTCTTTGAATATCTCTTATGTTCTGAAAATTACTCTGTGTGTTGAAACTATGATTATAAGCATTAGTTCCTTACAAATGCCAGTAGCAATGACTGTAAATTGCAAAGGAGATGAAAGCAGAGTTTTTTTGAAGTTTTGAAATATGCATCTGCTATTGTATGTTGATCATTTATTCTCAAGCAGAGGTGCTATTGAAATTGTAGATTAGTTCAGGTATTCAGGGACAGGAATTAATTGTAGTATTTTAGAAGGAATACAAATTTTATTTTTTTTTCCATGGTTTTATTTTAATAAACACTTATTTTAGTAAGAAAATAAATGAATATGTTCAATTATTGCCACAATGACTTCTAGCGGTAATATTTCAGTTCTCTTGGTAAGTTTTGAACATCGTGATTTAGTTAAGCAAATCCAAAATTTAAATATATATATCATCTATACATGATATATATATATATATATCTTCTCTCTCTATATCTCTATATATATCATACGTACATGATATATATATATATATTTATATTTATATACTTTTTATAAAGTGGCTAAGATGTTATAAATTTATGCTACATGAGTAGTGCTTTTATGCAAAGAAAAATGTGATATGTTAAAAAAATTACTCAGAATCAAAACTAAAATCTGGCAACATTTCCTACATTGACTGAAATGCAGTGATTTTTGTTCAATTTATGACCTTTAAAAATTTTAAAGCATAAACTCTCTTGTATTTAAGTTTTTAATGTTTTCACTAAATTCTGACTCTAGAATAAACAATGAGAAAGTTCTTTACACTTTCCCATACTGATTTTAGAGTAGGTAAGAATAATTGTGCTTGTGGTATAATTGTTTATTTTAAAGAGAAGTAGAAGCATGAGCCCAAAGAAGATGTTTTCCTAGAGGGCATGTGAAAAAGTTCACAGTATATTTTTAAAAACTTATTTGGTGAGTGTATATCATTCATTGCTTCTTTTAGTAGCACCACAGTGGATCTGACTTTATATAAAGATAATTCTTAGTAAAAATATTAACCCAGGTCTAGGAAAATGTGATATTTGTTTCTAATATTATTTTGGAGTTTAGATCTGTGTCCATAAAGTATTTTGTTTTTGTTTTGGGGTGTGTGTGTGTGTGTTTAAGATTAACCAAATTTTCTATCTCAAACATAATAATGTTTATTTTGATCTCTATTATCATAATTTGGTAAATAAGATTTTATTCCGAGTATTTCTTGTGGCTTTTTTTTTTTTTACCATACTTACATACTTGTATATATAACCATTAATTCAGAGTTGTTGGTTTTCCCTTTTCATATACACCTCACAGAATCCTAGATGCTAGAGAACAACACATTTCCCCCCAATCACTCCCTATCAAAAATGAAGCAGACATGGTTTGGAGTTGATAATATGATGGGCTCGCTTTGTAATTATTATTGGCGAGTGATCGAGTTGAGACAGAACCTGAACCAGAATTGTAAAATCTTAATGAGTCCTTCCCACCACGATGTCTTTCCTTCTGGAACCAAGTCTCTCATTTAAGCGAAAACTGTTTCCAGTGTCTTTAATTTGAAGTCAGTGCTTTATGTTAATTGTACTTGTCATTTCGTTTCTACATACAAATTATTCACCACCATACCGTCCTTGGCATTGGCACTCTAGTAGAAGTGTTTAGCGTTCCTGTGGAGTCTACCTGATTCTCTTTGTGATTACACTCACATTTCTTTTCACTTGACTAGGAACTGTGAGGTGGCTTATTCTAGAAAATCAATCAAACAAAATATTGGCCTGCTTGACTTCTATTTCTAGGAATGTGTGTGTTCGGGTTGATGCCTCATGTCTACTTCCTTTCTTTTCACCTTCCCCGGAAACTGTGTCTTCTACCTTGAATCTACATTCAGAAAAGAACATAGATGTGAGCAAACCCATTAAGTCCCAGGACATTTAGGTGAAAATGAAAAATAAGTGACCCCTCTAAAAGTTACCTGCGTTTTACTAGAGTTACAATTAACTTCGAAGTGCCTGGAATTGGAATAAGGTTTTTGTGCAATAGAGGCTCCACCCACTACCCACAGAGCACACATGCTGGTTAAACAATGCTCTGGATTCCTTTGTGCGGAGGGGCAGCCTCTGTTGTACACTCGGCTCTCCAGTCTACTGCTCCCTCGAGGTCTGGACAACTGCAACATGGACAAAGGTAAATTAAAACAAGTTTGAAATGGCCTCAGTTTTTGAAAGTGAAAAACTGAGATACATTTTGATTCCTTTAAATTATTTTATTGAACTTTGGCTAAAACTTGAATGTTCTGAAAGGATTGTATGTGTATAATTTTTGTTGGCATTACTTAGCTAGGTTTTCTCAGAGAAAATGCAATTCTTTCAGGATAAAAAAAAGTAAGTGTATTAACTACAGATAATCAAGTATTTATTATGGATTTATCGTTGGGCCCTAATACGTGTTTCTTTTTTAAAAGTCCATGTAATTTTCATAGTTCAGTTGTTTAGGTGTGGAAAGAGGGAATTGATATATGGATCTTTACTTACATATCCTTTTTATAGATTAAAAAAGTTGTGGACAATATCTAGGAAAATATAGGTGGAGAAATTTTTACAATATATGTGGCATTTCCTGGTGCCAGAAGAATCAGTAAGTTGAAATAATTGAAATTACAAGTCTTTTATATCAGTGCTCAGAAAGGGAAGCAGGGGGCCTTTCTTTTGAATATGAGGGTTTAATGTG
>PVKE010014137.1:0-35427 GCA_004027555.1 Craseonycteris thonglongyai | reverse complement strand
CTCTGCTTTTTCTGGGGAAACATCTGCCACTGGGGTGTCTCTCCTGGTGTTCAACCACTATCTGTGGGTTTAGGGCCAACCAGTCTCACATCTCTGCTGCATTTACTACTCTCAAGGTGGCCTGTTTATACCCTTAGTTATAGGGGTTCTGTTCAGCTAGTCTTCAGATGATTCTTGAGGTTGGTGGTTTAGTAATTTATTTGTAATTTTTGTGTGATTGTTGGAGGCATTAGCCATAGCATTTACCTAATCTACCATCTTGGACCTCTCCCCTATTTTAGTATCTTTAAGAACACTTTTTTTCTGCCTTTTGAACAAGGGTCTCTACAGTTTTATTTTCAACTGGGTCTGTTAATTATTTAATCAGTCCTATGTCTAGACTATATGTCTCAGTCTTGCTTGTAGTTAGGTATAGCTATGTGACTGAGTTATAGCAAATAGAATATGATGTGTGACATTTCCAGATTCATAAAACTATTGCATATATGAAATTCTTTCCTTTCCACTATTGGTATATCAAAATCTAAGGTGACATAGAAAAGCATGTCTTGAAGATGGCAAAGCCTCTATGTGTCAGAATTCTTAAATGGCTCTATGGCAAAGAGCCCTCTAACTGATCTGAAAACTGTTTGGACTCTATATATAGTAAACCTGAAAAAGAGATATATTAATTTCTGTTTTAGCCCATGTACGTATAACTCTGAGTCTCTGTGTTGGCTTATAGTAACCATCTGGCTTATGATGCTTTTACCTTTCTCTAAACTATTGTGCCTTTTTGCCTGTACCACCAAATTGAAAAGTACTACATATAATTTTCTATTGTTATTTGATTTTTATATTTCTGTCCTCCCATGTTAAAGTAACTTAGGACTAGAAACCGTATCTAGTGTCCTTACTATATCACTTTAGCACTCACCATTCCTTTTTACTCCAACCCAACATCATGTTTTTCTATTATATTGATGATTTCAATTTTACCTGACTTGATGAGTAGGAAATGGAAAGCAGTATGAATTCTTATGTAAGGTACACGCTGTGGAAGATAAACGCCATAACGTTTCAGGAGCCTGCACATTGGTGAAGTATTCTGGGGCAAATCAGGACATCCTTTTCAAGATAAACTTACTGATCCTGCACCTAGAAGGTATTATTATGAAATAAATCAGATAGAGAAAGACAAATACTATATGATTTCCCTTATATGTGGAAGCTAAAAACAAAACAAATAAAACAGAAACAAACTCATAGAGGAAAAAAATTATGGTCACTGGATAGGAGAATTGTTGGGAAATGGGAGGTAAATGAGACTAAAAATTAGAAATTGTCAGTTGTGAAATGGTCATGAGATGTTAAGTGCGGCATAGGGAATATAGTCAGTAATACTGTAATAACTATGTACAGTGCCAGGTGGGTACTAGACCTTACTGGAGTGATCACTTTATAAAATATATAAATGTCTAATCACTGTGTTTTATACCCGAAACTAGTACCGTATGTTAAGTGTAATTGAAAAATAAGTTTTAAAAATATTTTCTATTTAGATGTTAAAAATAAAGTTATTGGTCCTATACCTTCCATTAGATATGAGAATAGAAATTAATTACAATTTTAGATTTTAGAAAAAACCTACGTCACTTAAAAATTCTGTTCCATCCTATTTATAAAATGACCTCGAACTCTGCCAGTTTTGGGTGAGGGCCAGAGCAGGTGATGACTTTACAATAGGATAAGGCTATGGTAAGAAGTACTCTGCTTTTTTTTTTTTAAAGATTTATTTTATTGTTTGTGACAGAGAAAGACAGAGGTAGAGAGAGACAGAGAGAAGATGGAGGGCCCAGGGCAGTCTCCATGGTGGTACATCATCAGTTTTCGACATGGTTTTGTTCCACACAGGTGGGCGGGGGCCACACAGGGTGGGAACTGGGTTAGAGACCTCCTGCATGGGAGGCACGCCTCCCTCAAGCTGGGGGCCCAACTGGGGGGCACGAACTGAACTGGGGCCTCTCTCATGGGAAGCACACCCCAGTTCAGCATATGGGTCCGCACGGGCTGGGGCTGGGATTCGATCATCAGTCCCCACAGCTGCAAAGCGAGAGCTTAACCTGCTGGCTTCCACTGTTTTTAAATTGTTAAATATATTGGGGTGACATTGGTTGGTAACAATTACATTGTTCCTAGGTGTACAATTCTATATCACATTGTCTATACAATGCATTTTGTGCTCACCACCCAGAATTAGCTCTCTTTCCATCACCATATATTTGATGCCCTTTCCTATTCCTGGACCCCTACCTCTCCCACCCACCTCCCCTCTTATCCTCAGGTAACCACTAAACTATTGACTGTGTCCATAAGTTTTTGCTCTGCTTTTTGTACCATAAAACCTACTAGTCCAGTGAAACTAGAGGCATCTGTCTTAGATCAGAAAGCTGAGTGAAATCTCTGCAAGGCCTGAGGAGAAAATCACTGAACAGGTTATTGATGTTGTATGGCAAGGACATACCATCTGTGGCGATAGGTACCGGTAATCACTGCCCAGAGAGTGGATCCTGTGTGCTGTTGGGTGTGAATAGAGACTAAGTGCTTGACCATGGAACATTAAATGACTATGCAGTTGGATTTGCCTGTTAAGAGTATTGTAAGTCTCAACACGTCATAAGTTTGGAAAGGCAGAGCAGCAATCTATTAATACAATAGAAATAGCAGATCCTTCCACAGTTAAGCCTTCAGATGAGATTCCAGCTTTGGCAGACACTTTCGTGCAGATTTGTAAGATACTTGAAGCTGAGGACCCATATAAGCTGTACCCAGATGCCTAATCTACAGAAGTTAAAGTAATAAATGTGTATTGTTTTACATGGCTAAGGTTTGAGACAATTTGTTATGCAGAAATCAATCACTAATACAGGGAGCATACATCACAAAGAATTGACAAAACCGGGTAGATAAGATGACTCATCTAAGGTAATGCCGGCCAGCCAACCTCTGTTCTCAGCCATCCCAGAATTATGCAGTGTGGGCTCCCTCTCCCCACACCTTACCTAAGCACTGCTAGTGCCACATGTCTGATGCATGACAGCAGTGACTATACTGAGCCTTCAACATTGTATTGTCCCTAAAAACGACCAAATCGCTGCTTAAGCCACTTAAGTTCAGAGTGCTGAATTACATCGCCATGACTTGCGTCCAAGGTTTTTAAGTCAAAGACCATGAGCAATTTCTATAAAAGTTAGCTAATAGCAAGACTAATTATTAAGTATACCTCCTACTTATTATAGTTGTCCTTTGTTCCCTGTAACTTTGCTATTCAAATACTGGCCTCTTCACTTGTACTGACAGATTGACCATATAATTGGAGGCACTTTCCTAAAGGCACCACTGAATTGATATTCCCCCAATTTAATTAAGCAGCTATGAAATCCCAGCAGCTCTAATTACAGAGGAACAAAAATACAACAATTTGGAAGGAAAGAGGAGAATGAATAGAATGTGTTTTTGTCATATCCATATAGTTAGTTCTCTCTGGAATGCTGGGCTATTGATTTACTCTGCTCAGTAAAGAGTAATACTTTGTTCTTTTGTAGCCATTACCCTGAGCAAAACCCATTTGAAACAAGCTAGGTGTGCAGTTATTATTTTTGATTCTGAGGCTGAAGAATTTAACTTTCCAAGCTCCATGTAGAGGCCAAAGGCTATCTAAATTTATATGCTAGAGCTGAAAATAAATGATAGGAATCTCCTCATTGTATCCATCACTCATATTGCTTTACTCTAAATTTGTTCACCACAAATTCCTATTGACCTAGGCACTGTACAAAACATATGTCAAAATGGGACCCTGCTCACAATGACCTAACTTGTCAGCATGTAGAGTCTATATTATATAAATTGTAGGAGTGATTTTCCATAGCATGTAGGGCCTCAGGCTGTGTTCCTCATTTCTGTTTCTTTATACTTCTTAACAAGGAAAATAGCAGCCTTGAATGCTTTTAGGAACAGAGTGTTACAAATTATTTTTAAAAACCAAACATTAATAGTGAGCCTGGAACAAAGTTAGTTCACCACTTGTTCTTTCAATGATGATTAATACTTATTATCCACCAAACACTGTGTTAGGGATAAATAAAACATGAAATCTGCCCTCAGGGAAGTTTTACACAAGTCACCAACCTAGTATAATAGAAGACAGGATGAGGTTGCTGTGAAACAGAATACCAGTTTGGAAGCTCTAGAAAAACAGAGAAATGACAGATGAATTAAGAGAACCATAGAACTTGAAAACTGAGATGGAGGTAGACAGCCTCTTTACTAGTAGTGCCCATATTTTTACTGCCAGTGATGTGTTTTATTAGCATATTTTTTCTCTGCCTCAGCTCATATTTTGAAAAAAAAAAAGCCTATCATACAGAATCATTTATAAATGATTAATGGATGCAGTATTATTGTTTGTCGGGAAATCAGAAGTACAGTTAAACAAAGTTTGTAGGGTGGGGAAATGTTTGAAGGCCAAGGAGAAGCAATGAACATATAAGACCGTGAAACTGAGAGATAGGGAGAGAGAGAGAGAGAGTCCAGAAGACTAGACCCCTCAGGAAATGAGAGAGATTTAAAACAGTGGTTGAGGTGGGGAAGCAAAGACCTCTGACAGTTTTCCTTCTGGAAAGGTGGGAAGACACTGGAGAGAGGGCATCATGTGGTCAGGGTGAGCATGAGGAGGTAAGAAAGATGGGAGATAGGGAGGGTGTTTCTGCCAAAGCAGACAGAGGGACACTGACGAAGTTAGAGTTCGATAGCAACAATCCACTCAAGCAGGAGGGAATTCTATGTGAGAAAATGAAGACAAAAGAGAATGAGGTACTGACTCAAACCAAATGTACAAGATCTTTGAAAGCTGTTGAGGCCACCTGGTACAAGGGCATTTAGGGAAAACAAAAGGGGTCAGTGGGCCCTATGAGAAATCCATCAGACATGGAATATTATTATTATGGAGCCAGTCAACTGAGCACTTTGATTTTGCCCATTGCCCTGAGCTTTCTAGGAGCAAAGCTGGAAGATCAGCTGACTGGCCCCCCAAGAAGCAGCAGGTGCTGAGTGCTAAGTGCTTGAGAGAATTTGGAGTGATGCTGAGTATATGTAGGAAATAGTGAGTTGTGAAGCTCAGGTAAGTGCTGGAGAGGCACAGGGGAAGATGAAAGTTTGTAATTTATGTTGGGATGAGAGGAAAGTGATGAGGAATAGGAATTTCCCATGGTGGCAAAGGTGGGGTTCAGAGCATAAGAGAAAGAGGGGAAGGAGATGTTGAGGGCATTTGTAGTAGGTATGTCTTGTCTGTGAGTACTATGTGTGGGTGGCCAGAATGAAGTGGAGGGGGAGCTCTCTGACTTTCAGCCACTTCATGAATTGTGAGCATAGGTTTTCCTTTAGAACATCATTTACAGCGATGTTGCTGTTTCTTGCGGGGTGGGGTGGTGTGGGAGTTGGCAATATAGAGAAACAAATGGATATATTTTTTTTACTGCTGACTGATCTGGTGGAAATGTTTTAAAACCAGGGATTTATGAACTCAGTGTTTCATGAACTCAGTGTTTCTCCCGATTTTACTATAGAGCAGAACTGCGACTTCAGATAAGGAGCTTTTTGTTCTCCTGTCTTGCCTTTTCCTTTTATTTTAGAATAAAATAAAACATTTAGAAAACATTTTATTTTAGAATAGTTTTAAATTTTCAGAAAACATTGAAAAGTTAGCATAGAGTTATTTCCAATACACCCCACATCAAAATTTTCCCTAGTATGAACATCTTACATTAGTATGATATATCTGTCACAATTAAGGAACAAATCTCGATACATAATTATTAAAACTACTGAAGTCCAGACTTGATTTGATTTCCCTTCGTTTGTGTTACACCATTTTTTTTTTCTGTTCTAGGATTCTGTGTAGGATACCACATTCCATTTAGTCATCCTGTCTGTTCAGTGTCCTCTGGGCTAAGACAGTTTCTGTCTTTGTTTTTCAGACCTTGACATTTTTTAGGGCAACTGGCCAGATATTTTGTAAATATCTCTATATTGGTATTTGTCTGACTTCTTGTTTGTTTTTTTGTCTGTCATGATTAGAGTGGGGATGTCGGGTTTTGCAAGGAGGACCACAGAAAGTGCCATTGTCGTCACATCATATCAAGGGCATATGGTGTCAATATGACTTATGTCTGTCATTTTGACCTTGATCACCTTGCTGAGTTAATGTTTGTCCAGTTTCTACTCTGTAAAGTTCTTTTTCCCCCTTTATGTACCGAACTTTCTCCTTCACATATGAAGTCACTATGCAAAACTCATTCTTAAGGAATGGGAGTTTTGTTCTACTTCCTCAAGGGAGGAATATCTACATCAATTATTCAAAGTTCTTCTGCACGGGGCGATTTGTCTCTTCTCTCCCATTTATTTATTTATTTAATCATTTATTCATATCAGCATGGACTCATGAATAAATCTGACAATTTGTTGTTTTGCTCAAATTATTCCAGCTTTGGGCATTGCAAGCTCTTTCTCTTGTTTCCTATGTTCCTTTGACATACTTCCATTATAAGGTTTTGTTTGTTTGTTTGCTTGTTTGCTTGTTTGTTTTGAACACTTCCTTACTTTCTAGCACTACATTCTACCATAGGTTCAGCTTGTATCTTTTCTAACCTAGTCTTTCTCTAAGGAGCCCTGGTTTCTTTTATTGGAGAATGGTATTAGAAACCAAGATCTCTGTGTTGTGTACTTATCGCTACTGAAGATCAAGATTATTACTGTGGTATGTATAGACCTTCATGCATGAACTGGAACCTGTGTTTCTCCGCAGGTTTACATTCAATGATTCTTCTAGATGCTTCTTGGGTTTGGCCTCCCTGGCCTTCCTGCCTTTACTGAAAGATTCTGTGCTTCCTCCAGCCTCAGAGACTTGCATACTGTTCTTTTTACTAAGTCCTCATTCCCATGGCGTTTCAGCCTTAACTGGCTTTGCCTTGTTAATTCCTGCTTGTTCTTTAAAGATCACCTCTTCAGAGAAGCCTGAAACCATATCAACCCAAATTAAACCAAGATTCTCCCCTGAAAAAAATTTCAACACTTTCATAATTCCCTATATTTTTCCTCAGTGATACTTAACACATTTTCAGTTTTGTATCAGTTTGTATAATTACTTTATTAGCATCTATCCCAATCAAAATCTGTAAGCATCTGTATCTATATTCCTACCATCATATACCCAGCATCTAGCACACTGCATGGCATATAGTAAGTATACTATAATTTATTGAAAATGAATGACATATTTGAAAACCTATGCTAGGGAAAAAAGACAGAAATCCAGTTGCCAGTTGCTTGAGAGTACCAGTTGCTTGAGTTATGGTTAAGTCTACTTACATTTATCCGGCATCTATACCAACCCCCAATGGGTGCCGGTTAACTGAGATTCTACTGTAAGTTTCTAATTACTGGATTATCTAACTTGGATACAGTGCAGGTCATAGAATATTGAGCACCTTGTCACTAAAAATATTTAAACGGAACAGAAAATTATCTTTCATTAGTGACTGCAAATGACCTTGTTATAATGTTGTTGAATGTTGAGCTGGGGCATGATTTGGTTTCTTTTTAAGAGTGTGATATAGTGGAACATAACACACTAAAAAAAACAAGTGAATCTAATCGTATCTTTCCTCTACTATGAATACTTTCTTGCTCTGTGACCTTGAGCAAGTGTCTTGTCTTTGCTGAGCCCCAGATTTCTCATTTGTAAAATGTGGATAACAACATTTCTCATAGATGGATCACAGTGAGAACTAAATTACATAATATGTGTGAACTGTGTACTACAATGCCTCACACAGGCAAGTGATCAATTAAAAGTAGCTATTTTTATGAAGAAGGCTGGATGTAGCACATCACACAGGATTTGAAAATAGGCAGGCATATGTGGTTTTGAATTTCTACTGCTATTTGCCAGCTGCGCCATCTTGACCAAGTTACCTACACTCTCTGGGCCTCAGTTTTTTTAGCTATAAAGCAAAAATAATGCTGATTATTATTTTGCAAGATTGTTTAGAGGAAGAAGTATAAAAACAGATGCAGTCAATGTATGCTTGAGGGGCCGGATGACCTGTGTGTCCTCTTAGGCCAGGTTCAAGGAACACAGATGTTTGTTGGTGACCTCAGCTGTGTTTAGTGGGGCATATGCAACTTGCGGGTGAGAAATGAAAGACTTGGTGCAAAAAAGGTGGATATTTCCTAGAGGCTGAAGAAGGAGTAAAAGAGCAGGGTCAGGGAAATAAATATTTTGGATGAGATAATACTTTGGGAGAGGGAAAAGACTTTTTGCGGTAAAGGTGTTAAAGTTTTGCTATGTGATGAAGTCTGATTTCTCGGGAAATCAGAAAATCTTTTTCATTTCTCAAGAAATAGCTCATAACATCTATATTATTCACTAATTCTTTTGAATTTGGATTTTTTTTTTCATTTTTTATCAAATACACTGGTGAGTCTGGCCTCAAGGAAGACTTAAAGTAAGAGTAGAGATTGCCCAGGGGCCATACAGATAGCTCTAGATTCTTCCTTCTTCCCCCTTCAAATTCTTAGGTTCTGAGAGCCTAATATCTGTTACTGCTGTGAAAATAGATGGAATAAATGTGGGGAAATAAACACTATAATATTCATTGTTAAATATACAGATAGACAATTATATTTTTAATACTGACTAGATGAACCAGAAAATTTAGACTCATAAAATACTGATAGATCACAGTAAGATCATTCTGGACATTTCTAATCACTCCCTCATTTGAACTCTGTCTTTTGCTATCAACTTTTTCCACCATTTTCCTAACATCAGAATCTCATGAGGGTAAGGAAATACTATTAATTCAATCAACAAGTACTGATTGAGTGCCTACTATATGGCAGGAACCAATCTAGTGGCTAGTGAGATGATGATGAATAAGACATATGAAGTGTTGATGGAGTTTTCATTCAGTGTTTGCAGGTGGTGGTGAGTGGGGAAAGCAAGCAACGACTAAATAGACAAGTGGACAAGATAATACGGACTCCTAATCATCACTATGGCTTATACATTTATAAGCCATATAGGAATATATTTCCTAGCACAATGTTTATCATGGTGTATGCAATCTGTAATTACTTGCTGACTAAAATACATAACTGCATATCTGAAAACTCATTTCATCTGCGTTTAACATTCTCCTTTTTCCAACTGTGAATGCTCTTGAGCTCACGTGCTTTGTCTCATACATGCATTTTGACAAAATTTTTTTTGGGTTAATGCTGGACCAAAGGAGACACTGAAATGCAGCATTAACAAAGTCAGTTAGGAAGCTTTTCGGGGTTCAAAAGCTTTGGATTACATTTTAGCTTTCACTTACCACAAAACCTCCTCCCTTAGAACTCAAGGTCCTTTTTTTCCACTCAAGCAGGTAAGGTAATACAGTATTAACAAGTGAAGAAAATTATAAACTTCCTTTATGACAGCTAATTCTGAATTGTTTGAACATCATTTAGGTCATTATGTAATCTCTCTAACACAAGCTTGATGAAGATTCAATTCAACTTCATGCACAACTTGGATGAATTATTTGCTTAAATGCTTGTGAAAATAACATTGTCAAAATAAGAGGTTTAAAGGATCTCTTGAGGAGATCAAATATTTTATAAGGCCTTAGGATTCTTAATAAAGAATGTAAGGCTCCACAAAATCTCAATGGGCTCAAATAGTAGCTATTTTCTAAGACTTTAACTCAATTTAATCTTGCAGAGTGTTGAAGAGTAAAGGAGTGGAACAGATGATATAAAAGATGATACATGTTTTCCCCACTTCCTGTGCACCATAATTTAGCTGCTTGGTTTTTAGAAAAGCAATAATTACTATAAAGGATGATATATAGTAGAATTTAATCTAGTATTTACTTAATTAACAATTTAGGGGAAGCCGGGATGGCTCAGTGGGTTAAGCGCTCACTTTGCAGCCCCGGGGACCGGGGATCGAATCCCGGTCCCGGCCCGTGTGGACCCATGTGCTGAACTGGGGAGCTCCCCCAGTTCAGTTCTCTCTCTGTCTCTGTATCTCTCTCTCTCTCTCTCTCTCTCTCTCTCTCTCTCTCTGTCAAAAATAAATAAATAAAAATATTTAAAAAATAATGTTAAAAAAAAACAATTTAAAGGTAATACAGCATATGGATTATTGAAAAATATTTCTCACTTTTGGAAAGATAGTGTCCTATTTGTTTATATTGATTAGTTTTATAGTACTGTGTAATTTTCAGTACGTTGAATTCTGAGAGAGGAAGAAATGGGAAGTGTACGGCACATCAGACTGGGAATCAAGTTACCTCAGCTCTTTCAGTAACATGCTATGTTGCCTTGAGCAAATGAAAAAATTCCTTCTCTGATTCTTCTTTCCAAAGCTATGAAATGTGAAGCTTGGAAAGGGTGATGCACACTTTCCTTCCAGTTCTAATATTGGATGACCTTTTTTTGATACATGATTTTAATGTTTTAAAAGGGAAACTATGTAGGAACAATTTCTTTAGTATCCAATAAAAATTTCCGGTAAGTTAAATAAAATATATTACTCATTGTGTGGCCTGTATCAACTGTACTTAAAATATTCAGACTTAATTTAAACTTTTTCTCTTCAAAATTATGCAGGAAATTTGTCTTCTGGCTATTAAATATCCATTTCAGTTAGACACCTTATTTTAAAAATTCCTATGAATTAATTATCATTGTTTTAAAATATTACAAATTAATGGTTCAGAAATATAAAAACAAGTATAAAGTATCTATATAAATTTTCTAGTTCATCGTTTTCCTAAATTACACAGGATGAGATTTCTGTGGCAGGCTCCAAAGGAGAAACTTGTGGGGAATGTGGTATTCCACTGTGAACACCTAGCACATTGGACAAAATCCTTGTAGCAGTTGTGTTTGAATATTGGACCAGAAGGAGGCTTCAGGTTGTGACTTTGGAGAGAAGGGAAACCCATGAAGTATGTCCTATAATTGCTTTGGCTTTCTGCCTGGAGGCAATTTAAGGGCCATGACACAGGAAGCATGTAATCATGCAGAATATGGTGTCTTGCTGAGCTGTGAAATGAAAAACTTCCTTAGATTCTATAGAGGAAAAGATTGCCAAAGTGGAAACCAGGATAATAGAAAACATTTGAACTACAGTATAGAGAGAAAAAAGATTGAAAACATTTAAAAGAGCCTCAGTAACCTAGTGAGCAATATCAAGGAGTTTAATTTTGCCAATGTGTAATTGAAATTTAAAAAGGGGTGGGGTGCAGAAAAATATGTTAGAAAATAAGAGTTGAAAATGTTTCCATATTTGAAGAAAACTATAAACAATTAGATCCAAGAATTTCCATGAACCCCAAGGTAGATATACTCCAGAAAATAAAAAAATCAAACAAATATAAATTACATAGAGGACAAAAACAAACAAAAAAACAAGGATAAGAATGGTTTTAGACTGTATATCTAAAACAACAGAATCCAGGAAACTACTGAAAGACATTTTAAAAGTAAATAACAAGTATATATGTATATATATACACATATACATATATATGTATAAATATTTAACTAGAAATCTATATCCAGTGAAACTATATTAAAAAAATAAAAATCTGGGAAGCCGGGATGGCTTAGTGGGTTAAGCGCTCACTTTGCAGCCCTGGGGACCGAGGATTGAATCCCGGCCCCGGCCTGTGCTGACCCATATGATGAACTGGGGAGTGCCCCCAGTTCAGTTCTCACCGGGGTGAAGACCCCGGCCCAGTTCCTGCCCTGTGCAGCCCTGCCCTCCTGTGGAATGAAACTATGTGGAAAAACCAATGATGTGCAACTATGGAGACTGTTCTGGGCCCTCCCCCTTCTCTCTGTCTCTGTATCTCTCTCTGTCAAAATAAATAAAGAAAGAAAGAAAGCAAAAGAAAAAACACAACTTTTTTCTGATATCAAAAGTTGAGAGAATCTATTTCTGGTAGACTTGCCCTATAAACAAATGTTAAAAGAACTTCTACAGATAGATGGAAAACAATACCAGATGAAAGCATAAATCTATACTTAAAAAAGAACTAGAAATAATAAATAGTAGGAATTTTGCTTTCTTAAATTTCTTTAAAAAATAACTCACTGTTTTCCTAAAATCAAATAACATGTCATAGAGCCTATAACATTTGTGGAAGTAAGTAATATGACAATAATAACACAAAGAACAGGAGGAGAGGAGAGGGAATACTTTTACATTATACCTGAAGTGGCATAATACTTGATAAATTTAGGTTGAAAACGTAGACTCTAAAAACATCTGATAAAAAAAAAAAGACTTATGGCTAATAAACCAATACACATAAATGGAAAAAATGTTCATCTAATCCAAAAGAAGACAGAAAAGAAAAAAAAGGATAAAAATATAAAGGAAAATGGGGATGCTGGGATACTTCAATGATTGAGTGCTTGCCTCACAATCTCAAGGTCCAGGGTTCAATTTCAGGCCCTGGACCATCCAAACCCATGTGCTGAACTGCAGCATAACTGGTGAAGGTTCCCACCTCCCATGTGAGAGGCCCCCAGTTTGGTTCTACCCCGTCCAGCCCCACATCCACCTGTGTGGAATGAAGCCATGTCACAACTAATGATGGACAACTGTGGTGGCTGCTCTGGGCTCTCCCTCTCTTCTCACTCTCTCACCTTTCAAACAGTAAAAACTAATTAATATAAAGGATAATAAAAAATAACAGGATAGATAAAAGTCAACCATATAGATAATTATATTAACTATATGTTATTTAACGTAACATTTGAAAAATATAACATTATGTGACTGGATTAAAAAAGTATGCTATCTACAATAACATCCAATTAAATATGAATTTCCAGGTGAGTTAAAAGTAAATTAATGCAGATGCAAAGATGAATCAGAAGAAAGTAGGAATAGCTATATTAGTATCACATCAAATGTTGTCCAAAATAGGGACTATTACTCATTTTAATGAAGACATTTTATTAATGATTGAGATGTTAAATCATCATGAAGGCCTAACAAATTTAATTTATCTAATAATAGAGCTTCAAAATACATAATAAAAAAATTGACAAAGCTGAAAGGAGAAATAAATTAAAGCTAGCATATTTAAATATTTCAAAGTCCTTTCTCAGTAATTAATAAAAAGTAGAGAGAAAATTAGGAAGAGTATGAAAGACTTGAACTATTAGCCAACTTAACTTGACATTTATAAAGCATTCGACCCAATGTGAACAGAATACATATTCTTTGCATTTATGTAAGGAATAATCACCAAGATATAATAGACTATATGTTTGTCCATAAAACACATTTCAATTAATTTAAAAGGTTTGAAATCTTAGAGTCTGCTTTCTCACCAAACAAGTCTGCTTTCTCACCAATTAAGTTAGAAATCAATAATAGAATAATTCATGAGAAATTCCAAGTTTTTAGGAGTTAACACATAAATCTAAATTTAAAAAGATTATTTATGTCAACTGTTGGAAAAGATGAGGAAAAACTAGAAAACTCACATGTAAACGGTTTAATCTACAGTAGAAAAGAATTTGACAGTTTCTTATAAAGTTAAAGACAGCTAATATCTGGCCTGGTATTCTGCTCATAGGTATTTACTCAAGAAAGTGAAAGCATCTGTCTATATAAAATCTTATACACAGATACACGTAGCAGCTATTAATAATTCTAGCAGCATAGGACTCTTCCTTCAACTCTGTGTGTGTGTCTATACTCATAGTTTTTGACTGTTTAGTATTTTATTTTACTTTTCAAGAATACATTATTTTTTAAACAAGATATTACATTAAAAAACATTTGGCAATGACATGCTATTCAAACATGATATTTTAAAAATATGATGCTGCTCAGAATTTTATATAGTTCAAATCTGAGAACAGTAGTTAAAATATTTGATTCTAGAAGTGTTACTGTAAAGAATTCAAATGACTTTGGAATAACATGAATATTTGAAAGAAATAAAGGTAAATAGGTAAAGGGAAATTTAAGTCATCAGTTTCACAATAAAATAATTATACTAGAGAAATATGATGCATAAAAGGAATTAAGAATTTTAGGGGAAGCCAGAATGGCTCAGTGGGTTAAGCGCTCACTTTGCAGCCCCGGGGACCTAGGATCGAATCCTGGCCCTGGCCCTTGCAGGCCCATATGCTGAACTGGGGAGTGCCCTCAGTTCAGTTCTCACTGGGTGAGACCCCAGCCCATTTCCTTCCCTGTGCAGCCTCTCACCCACCTGTGGCATGAAACTATGTGGAAAAACCAATGACGTGTGATTATGGAGACTGTTCTGGGTCATATCCCTTCTCTCTGTCTCTGTATCTCTCTCTCTCTTTTTGTCAAAAACAATAAAAATAAATCTTTAAAAAAGAATTAAAAAATGATTGTTAAATGGAATATAATCATTAACATGCATTGCCAAAACACCAAAATTAATAATAATAGTTATAATTTATTGAATGCCTACTATGTGCCAGGCATTGCTAGGGTCTTTGCATATATTAATATGTAAATCTCTATGTCCAATTTTAATTTTTAAATTTAATTTTTGCCATTTTAGAACTGAAAATTTTAAGCTCAGAGAGGTTAATTAACTTGATCACACAGCTAGTAAGAGCTGGGATGAAGCTACTGATCTAAGATCCTTCTTTCTCTAGATCCATGTTCTTTTTCTCTTTCTGCCTTATTAATATGATCTTAGGCTGCATTAGTTGTAAAATAACTAATATAAAGGATGTAATACGCACATTTTAACCTAAGCCATACAGAGCCCCATTAAAGTTTTTCCTTTGATTTAAAACACCACAATTTAAGGAAAAAATTAGAGTCCTTTAGAGTAATTAGATAAAAAAAGATTTAAATTTATTTTGCAAGAGAAATTGTCCAAAAAACTAAAGATTTTTAACCTGGACAACTAGGCGTTCTGTTAGCTCATGGTAACTGTTTTCAACATTTGAAGAACTATTATTTGAAAGCAGGGTTATGTTTTTCTTTGTGACTCCACAGAGTGGAAGTAGGACTAATAAAGTCATGAAACCAGCTTAGAAAAACATAAAAAAGAATTTTACAACAGAGTTGTCTGAAAGTATGCATAGTGGTGAGCTGACCAGCACTGGAGGCGTTGAAGCAGAAGTTAGTTGATAACTTAGTTGAATATTCAGTATAGAAGCACTATTAATCTCAACTGACTTTTAAGGTTTCTTTGAATATAGTACAGTAGGCTCTTAGCCCCCAGCCCTTATGGGGATTGGTAGATGCCGGATAAACGTAATTACGCTCTGGTAAATGGCAGTGCTGGTTGCTTGAGTTCTGGTTACCAAAGTGCCTACTGTACTTGGAATCTTTAACATTATTGAAATAGCGGTATATTTAGGGGATGGAAGTTAGCATGCTTGCTTAAAAAACAATATCATCAAACACCTTCATTATGAAACCAGATTAAAATAGAAACAAGCAACAATACCCCTGCAAATTAGAGCAGGCAGGCAGTTCTTGGAAAGCAGGAAAGAAGATTCAGGTATTGTTCCATCCTTTGTTCTAAAGACTTGCCAAACAATAATTATTTACTTTTGGACAAAGATTCCTGTTGTATTGTTTAAACATTCTTTAAGAGAGCTGATTGCATAGTGTTTTCATCTCTGTCTCTTGTCTTTGAGTTTTGGCAGAGAAAGAAGCCAACGAGACCTTTATAGGAGGTGAACGTTCTTGGCTGTGATGGAAATAACTACAATTACTTGGGGCTCATTTTTTCCAACTCAGGCAGTGAATGGACCTCCCAGGAAGAGGTGCCAAGACATCCAAGGTCCATGCGGCCTCTGCAAGTGACCCTCAGGACTCTTTGTGGAGGGCATGGCACCTTCACACAGCACCCTCAAAAAATAAGAAATATCTTATCCCTTTCCCCATCCTCAGAACCCCAAGTCCTCCAACGCCAGTTTGTCTTTTTTTCTTTAATAATTTATTTTATTGTTTGAGAGAAGGCCAGAGAGAGACAGAGAGAAGAGGGGAGGATGCAGAACAGTCTCAGTTGTACTTAGTTTTTTGACATAGTTTATTTCCATACAGATGGATGTGGATCTGCATGGAGCAGAAACAAACTGAAGGCCTCCTTCATGGGAGGCAAGAACCTTCACTGCCATCCTGGCAGTAATCAGTTGCATGCTACAGTTCAGCATGTGGGTTTGCACAGGCCGGGCCTGGGATTCAATCCCAGGACCTCACAGTTGCAAGGCAAGCGTTGAGCTATCCCAGCATCCCCCAATTTTCTTTGTTGATCTATTAAATAGTTGTGATCTGTCTAAGAGCATTTGAGGATCTCCTTTTTACATTTTATACCCTTTCTGCTCGAAGTGTGGTCTGTGGGCCTTCATCAGCATCACTGTGAGCTTGTAAGAAATACAAGCCCTTTGTCCTCACACCAGGCCTATTGAACCAGAATCCTCCTTTTAAATAAAATACCCAAGGGACCTGTAATATATGTTAAAATTTGAGAAGCACTATTTAAGACTCCTTCTCATGATCTTACCCATTTTATAAGCATACTGTGTGGTATAATTTTACTTTTTATACTTCAAGATATATCCCTTAGAATTGAGGATAGTGAGCTTTGTGGAACTATTGACCAAACTAGAACCTTAAACTCATCCTTTACTCTTAATTCTCATAACCCAATTGCCCACCAATTATAGAACTCTAAATCTTACCTCCAAATTGTCTTCCTTCTACCTGCCGCAACTCCCTGGATCCCTGTCACCTCAGTTTGGACTATAAGGATAGCCCCTCTGCTTCTGGTTTCTCTTTGTTTTTGTTCATTTTCTAAACATGGGCTCCCATTGCTCTTCTTCTTTGGTCACTGTCCTAACTTATCAGTTTGCATACAAATTTGTCTCTAATCAGTCTCCAATAACCTTTTTCCTTCTTCTATTGCTACATTCCTACCAAATACCTTCATTATCAATAGCTACTACTGACCATTCATGTATTGCCATTTTCCTGAAAGCTCATCCTCACACTTCTGCCTCCTCTTCTTTCTAGACTCATCATGAATAGAAAGACTTCTACAGCCTTCCTTCCTTCCTTCCTTCCTTTCTTCCTTCCTTCCTTCCTTTCTTTTTTTTTCTATTTTTTTTTCTTTTCTCTCTCTCTCTCTCTCTCTCTCTCTCTCTCTCTCTCTCTCTCTCTCTCTCTCTCTCTCTTCTTTCTCCCTGCTGAAAGAAATGCCAGAAAGATTGAGCAGAGCTAGCTTAGAGACAATGAATATTTTGTCAATATACACACGATTAAAACAAACAGAATGCACACAGAGACAAATGCCTGTCATTAGCACTGACAGATTTGATCTAATAGCTTGGAATGGAAGGAGTGGCCTTCCATTTTCTGTGAGTCAAATGTAGTGATTCTGATTAAAGAAGTGTTAAATTAGAGAGACAGTCTATATAATAATAAAAATTTTTTAATTTCTAATATGTGTCCTAAAAAGACTTGTTAATTGGAGTACTTATTTATCATACAACAAATTCTTATTCACTTTGAAATGAAGTAGGAAGTGAGAAAGAGTTGCATTTCCTTGATTGCAGCCTGCGTACACAGGGCCAAACAGACTTCTGGATTTTAGGGTGGAAGAAGAGCAGGGAGCTACAGACTTAGATTTTCATCTATTTGGAGCCTGGTAACAGACTGAAACCAATAGCAGACTGATCGTAGCTGTATACCAGGTCACTTTCATAGGTACGCTGCTTCATTTGAATTAATGCACATTAATTTGTGCTACAACTGAGTATATATACTATTTTAGAAAGTAGAGAATATGGTGTTGGACTGAGCACAATTTGTTGCAAGAAAGAAGAGACAAAGTGTGAGGCCAACCTGGTGCCAAAGGAAGGGTGGTGGTGACTGGATTACATGTGAACTTGGCCTTGTGAGTATGAGATGAGCACAGTGAGGGCAGTAAACAGTTTTACTCATGCAGAGACAAGATGCTGATAAGATGACAACGTGAATAAATAATGTGAGAGAACTGGATATTTTTATGTGGTTATGTTTATGTTATTATAGTGACTGGGTTGTTTTTTCCATTTATAGGTCTAAGGTTTGAGTTTTGTTTCTTTCAAGTTTGACCCAAAATTCTAGGATTTAAGTGTGCTGAAACACAATGAGTTAATAACCACTATAACCACTGCAGCAGTACTGCTACTACTTCCTTTCTTTTTTCCTTTTTCAAATTTGTAGGAAGTGAGGAGAAAAGTTTAATTCTTATCGCATAGCTACTATGCCAGGCTGTATGAAGCTATTGTGCCCATGTTGTTTTGTTAAATTCTCAAAATCATTAAGGTAGGGAATAACATTTCCATTGTATAGATAAGGAAAGCAAAGTTTCAAGAGATTAAATAAGATTTTCAGCATCACAAAGCAACTCAAGAAAAGTTTTAAATCCAGAACAATGGCTTTAAATTCTAGAACTTTCCCTGTTGTTATACATGTCTACTTAATCTTGTTTCTCCAATAAATGTAACATTGTCTGACTGAGATTGATCTATCATCATCATCATCATCATCATCATCATCATCATTTATCAATATATGAGGGCTGTCCAGAAAAAAATCCAGCTATAAATGCCTCTATTTTTTCATATTAATGGCTGGATACTTTCCAACAGCCCTAGTTTACTGTTTGTTTTTATGGCTCTTACATTATAGGACACTAATAACTGTGTGACCCTAAACAAATATTATTAACCTTTCAGTAACTTAGTTTCCCAATTTATAAAATTAGAGAACTGAGACCATTTGTTTGTAATAACCCTTTCAATCACTAATCTCTGGCTCTACACACAACATGTATATAAGAATTTCCACTTAAAATTCAACTTTGATACAAAAATATATATAGTAAATGTAGCACCTGTGAAAACCTTTAGGGAGCAGAGTTCATGACTTAATTGAGTTTGAACTACCTGAATCTAGTAGAAGAATCGTGTGCTTCAAGGTGTATGAATGGGATTGGGGACCTTTCAATTAGGAATAACTACCGGTATTGCTGAGACAGTGTTGGGTTATGGTAAAGAAGACAGGGTAAGAGTTTTGGAATAACATAACAGATACCTAACTTGATTCCTTATTTAATCAATTACTAGTTACATAAGCTGAGTCTAATTCTGAGTCTCATTTTTTCCTTCTGAAACTTGGGAGTAATTGTGGGGCTCTTGTGAGAATGAAATGAGATAATGGGAATTAACCATCTAGCACATGACATAGAGTCTGGTTGGTGCTCAGTAAGTGCTAATTTATCCCTTTTTTCTCCTGTATATGTGACCATGGCAGAAACTTGCAAAATAAAAATTTGTGCTACGTTAATATGGAGTTTTCCAGATGACATCTTTGGATCATCAAACAATTATAAGAAGATTAGAATTGCAGAGAACGTAGACTGACTCCATTCCCACTTTCTTTTCCAGAAGAACCACACCGTCACTTCCCCTGTTCTTTTTCTTTTTAACGGTCCTTGAGTAATTCTTTTGTATTTTTGAAAAAAGTTTGATGTGTGTAAACATGGAGACCTGGCCGCACACCGCAAATATTTGTTAGTCCTTCTCCCTCCTTCTCCCACTATCTCTCATGAGAAAGCCAAAATTGGAGCTGTTGCCAGGTGATGAAGTCTCCACATTCCTTCCAGCAGCTGCTATTGGTATGTACAGTGTCTGGTGGTGTTCTAACACCTGGCTCAATATTTACCTGTGAGCACTTCACTTTACTCTCTGCCCTTACTCACAGAATGGAGCTGTCCAGAAAAATGATACTTTGGGGATTGCTATTTAGTATCCCCAAAGCTGACCACTCAGTACTCACTTTCCAGAAAGGTTCATTCATGTGGAAGGTTCTGAAATGAAGTCTACTGCCATGTTTCCTTGGATTCTTGAAGCTGTGAGTTCTAGGAACATGATGGTAAATTAATTAAAGAAAGGACATTCTAAGTTTGTGGGTAACTGAAAATTAGAAACAAGGAGATGATGTGTTTTATTTGCTTCTAATCTACCCTCTTATGAGCGAAGAAAAGAAATAAAACTCTTGATTCTTAAACTCTTCTTCAGCTTCAATGCTCATTTGCAAAGTCATATATAGCACCTAGCAATAGATAATGTGTTTTCAGATTTATTATTCATTCCAGCAACCCCATGTCTCAGCATGTGCCTGGTGTTATTATTCCCATTTATAGATGGAAAATGGAGGCCTAGAGCACTTAGGTAACTTGCCAAGACATTTCAAATCCTCTGTGGAATAAAATAGACAGTAATTAGGCAAAATAAAACATATGTATTAAGAAACACACACTTAACAACCAGATGTTATGACAGGACTCTTCCCATTAACCCATTTTACAGATGAGAAAGCATGGCTAATGACATGTCCTGATTTACTCACTTATATAAGGTGCTTTGCTGAACAATGAAGAGGATGCATTTGTACATTGTTAAAGTAAAAGCTATCATGGAAGGAAATATGTCAGGGAGTTGGGAACATGGACGTGAGTTCAGATAAGCCCGTCTTTCAATCCTTATTCCACTATGGGCGAGTAAATCACTAGTGTAGCTGCTTCTGGCTTTAATCCTAGTTGTGAATCACTGTAGCTTTTTCCTAAATTTTAAATTGGAAATGAATAATTTCTAATTAGCACCATTGTGAGAACCTACCGGTAAGTCAATAGCATGCCTGGCATATGGTAGAGACTCAATGCGCGCCCCCACACGGGAGAGTTTGTTGTCAGTGTTTACAATTCCAGAAAGGAACTCACTCAGTTTTGGTTTGTCTCTATTTTTGGCTAGGCCTTGGGGAGTTGAGGAGAGAAAGGAACTGGCTTGAAGCAAACTACCTCTGCACGTACGTAGACCTGGCTTGCTGGCCAGGTCTGCGTCCCATGTAATTACAATGACATCTCAATGTGCTCTCATGTCTCAAGTAGTCTTGCTTATATCACATTTGCAATTGAAGGTTACTGCTCAGGAACTGTAAATGCTGAGTGGTCTCCAGGTAACTTGATGCCATACAGAGCAAAGAGCTCACCTTCAAAAGGCTGCCAGGAAGGTGCACTTTTTATAGCACTTTTTATAGAAATTCCCATGGAGAAAAATTCTCAGGAGAAGAATTTGGCCTCTTGGTTTGAAGCACATCTGGTTCTTTGAGTTGTCAAAGAGTAAGCAGTCCATAACAATCGAGAGAATGAGGTAAATGTGAAATTGGAGCTGGACAAAGTCAGGAGAAATTCAAACTGCAGACAGCTTTGTTTGTTTATCTTTCAAAACATCCTGCTGTCTCACAATTTAGATTGAGGTTTTTTTAATTAATAAAAAATGAAAAACCAGTGTAGTCCCAATGGTGATGATATGATTAATTCTTCTTATTCAGAGGATCCTTTTTAATTTATGAATTTTCCAGGGCCTTTGCTTTCCCCTCTCACACCCAGTTGTTTACCTTTTGGTCTCCCTTCCACTTTCTTCCATAATGTGTGGGTAGAGAAGGCAAAAGGGGCCCAGCATGTTAACTATTCACGTAATCTAATAGTGGATCTTACGCTCAGCAATAGGTAGGCACTTAAGAATTGTTTACCAGATGAAGGAAATCTGCTACTTATTAGCAGTGTTGAACTAATTGGGTCTGGAGTTACTGTGAATTCTGTTAATCCATTTTATTCTCACTATGTAGGTGGCTGATTGGGCCATCAGAAGTCATAATTAGAGGTTTTCCTTTGGGCTTCAGGGGTTTTCATATTTTCACCATAGCCTGTAGCTTAGAGAAAATATTCAGGTTTGAAATTTTGTGAAAATTCAATTGTAACCAAACCAGAAGAGATATCCAATTATCCTAGCTAGAAGAAATTTCTGTCTCCTGTGCACCCTTAAGTGACAGTATTTGTATGTCCCCATTGACATTGTCACATGCTTTGTACAATACTGCTTTGTATGCAGTCCCATCTCTTCCACTACACTGCAGTGCAGTTACCTTGAGGGCCTCTCTATACTCATCTGTGTAATCTCCAGAGCCATCCGATAAAACTGTCATGTCAGCCACATTTGTAATCTATAATTTTCTAATAGTCACATTAATTAAAATAAAAATGGAAAAACAGAGGAAATTAATTTTAATAATACTTCACTTTAGCCAACACAGCCAAGCTATTATTTTTATTATTTTTTTTTTTGACAGAGAGAAAGACAGAGAGAGACAGCGAGAAGGGGGAGGGCCCAGACCAGTCTCCATAGCTGTACGCCATCAGTGTTCGATACAGTTTCACTCCACAGGTGGGAGTGGGGCACCAGCTTGGGGGCCTCCCACATGGGAACCTCACCCCAACCAGAACTGAAATGGGGGCACACCCCAGTTCACCATATGCATCTACACAGCGGGGCAAGGATTCGATCCTTGGACCCTGGGGCTGCAGAGCGAGCGCTCAATGTGCTGAGCCATCCCAGCTTCCCCCACCCAAGTTATTAATATTATAATTTTAATGCAAATAAGAGAATAAATTATTAGAGATATTTCACAGTTTAGAAAATACGAAGTCTTCGACATTTTTGTATGCATTTTACATTGGTAGTACATTTTATTTCAGACAAGCCAGGTTTCAAGTGTTCCATAGCCACATGTTGCTGGTGTCTACCATATTGGACAACTACGCGGTCTCCTCCACACTGACTCCCACTGTCTGTTCTCCACTCCAAAGAAGAAGTGGAGCTGTCATATCATCCCACTCTACTCTGAGACTCTGACCCCCGCCCCCTTGTCATGGGCTCCCATTGCTCTTAGAATGCTGTCTTGAACGCTTTTGCCTGTGGGCAGTTATGTAGTGCTCTGCTATCAGACGGCAGATTATGTGGGTTCAACTTCTAGCTCTATTGTGTTTTCGCATTTCCATAGATTAAAGGCTCAGTACCTTCTTATTTATTTATTTATTGTGAAATTTATTGGGGTGACACTGATTGATATCAATTACATTGTTTCCAGGTGTATAATTCCATATTATATTGTCTATACATCGCATTATGTGCTCACCATCCAGAATCAGCTCACTTTCCATCACCACATATTTGATTCCCCCTCCTTACTCCCCCCCACACATCTCTCCCATCCACCTCCCCCCTTACCCTCAGGCAATCAGTACCTTTTTAATACATAAAAAATTAAAAAATACATTTTTGTAGTGTAAAAAGTTAAAATCTCATTTAAAAGAAGGAAAGCCTGCTAGATTGTTTTCCTGGTTTGAACTGTTCTTAGAAATAAACAAATGTGATGTCAGCTTTGTGTTTCCTCTCAAACATTTATTGATCTAATGAAGAGTTTCTGAGCATTAAAGCTCATAGTTGGTTTTCTTAGTACACTTTTGCGCCCTGAGGAAAGAATAAAGAGTTCATGATTGTTAGGCAATGGAAATTTTGTAAAAAGTCACTTATACTAATATAACCGACACATCTGAACTGAAGGTAATATGTTTCTTTTTCATTGTGGGTCACAGCTGTGTAGAACACCAGTTAATTCATGAAGGGTATATCATTACTCGGGATTTAAACTTAGATAAACTTGAAGTCTGCAGCTGCTAATCATGGAACATTCCCATTGCTGGCCAGAGCAAAGCTGTTACAACATGAAGTCTCTCTTTGCTCCTGGGTTTTGGCCCTTAGAGGCACATCTGTATTAGCTTCAAGAACCTTCTCTCTTTCTGGGGATAATGTTCCTTCCTTCACTTCCACCAGATAATGTAGAGGTATAGCTGGGATCAAAATTGCTGGTGTTAGGCCTATTGTATATATGGTAAGATTGTATAAGAGATACTAAATTTTGTTTGTTCTTGCTGCCCATTATGTCTACCCTTGTCTTTCATTCCTATCTTTTTACCTTAAGGCAAACTTTAAGCAAAGTTAAACCTTTCAATCAATAAGTGTCTGCTGATTCCCTGAAGTGTCTGTGTTAGGAACTGGGGCACAGATATGGATACAAAGTGGCCTGTTCTGTCATGTGTGGAAAGAAGAGGGACAGACATACAATTGCAAGAGAATGAAATAAGGACAATGTTAGAAGTTTGTAGAGATTTCTATGGGAGTATAGATTAAGGACAATTAATAGCAGTAATATATTAGATAAATGTAGAAAAAGAAAAATCATGTGGTTTTATTTCTTCTTCTCTAGGTGACCATACGTAGTAACGGGGATAACTAAAGTACTTGTCTCTGTGGGTAAAGTGGACTGGTGGCATGCAAGGGATTGTCAACCAGCAAGTGGACTGGATACATAAGCTGATATATACTTGGAAGAGTAGTAAGTGTTGAAAAAGTGTTTGCTATTGCTGTTATTATCTAACATAATATCATTCTTTGAAGTGTGTTGGTCCCTGCCTTTCCTGTAATTAAACAGATTGTGACGGAATGTCACTTTATATTTAGATTCAAGGTCTTCCAGTTACAGAATGAAAATTTATAATTTTTTTCAAATCAGGATCTTCTAATTCAATTCAAAACTATATGAAGAGTAATTAAGGGGAATTTACCCTGCCATTAATGAAGGAAAACTTATTCTTTCACTATAAAGAGAGGTTTAAAAGCCAAAACAATTTAAACCTTGTAATATTCTTGAAAAGGTAGTTGGATAGATCAATGAATAGAATAGATAATTCAGAGGCAACTGTAGTTTACAAAACAACTTTATATCTATTAAAAAAAGGCCTCTCAAATTTATGAAGAGTGATCTATGTGTTAAACTATGCTGGAAAATTGCTACTTTGAAAATATAGTAAACCTATACTAAGGTGACTAGATTTTAACATTGGTAAAGCGGGACACCAATGACTGGGGGGGAGGGGGTTCTTGATTAAAAATTTGGTCTATCTCCCACCGTTCCCTAGCTTGTCGTGCATTCTTTCCAAAAATTGGGACTTTTTTAAAATGCCGCGGAATGCGGGACAAATTATTAAAAATCGGGACTGTACCGCCAAAAGCGGGACGTCTGGTCACCCTACCTATACCCCTTTTCAAAGCTTTTCTAAAAATGCAATCTCTGTGGATTAAGATTTAAATATTCAATACACACACACACACACACACAAATCCATATGGCTAACTATCTAGTCTCTGGTTAGAGAGATGGCTTCCCATTTTCTTTAGACCAAAGTATACAATTGTCTTTGACAGAGACAGAGCAAGACAGAGACAGGGAAAAGAGGGAGGGCCCAGAGCAGTCTCCATAGTTGTATGTCATCAGTTTTTGACATGGTTTCCCTCCACACAGGTGGGCAGGGGACTAGCGGGATGGGAACTAGCCTGGGGTCCTCCAGCATGAGAGGAACGCCCCCTCGAGCCAGGGGTCAAATTGGGGAGCAAGAACCAAACTGGGGTCCTCCCAAATGGGAAGCACACTCTAGTTCAGCGTATGGGCTCACATGGGCTGGGGCCAGATTCTCTCCTCAGTCCGTGGGGCTGCAAAGTGAGCACTGAAGCTACTGAGCCATCCTGGCTTCTCACAAAGTATATAATTTTTAACAAAGCTTGAGAGACTCTGGTTTCTGTCTTGTTCTTCGTTCTTACCCAGAAGATCTTATCTCGCTCACCTCCCACCCACTCAGTGTTCCTTCTCCAGAGGATTTCTCTCACTTCCTTGAACATGCTATGCTCTGTCCTGCCTTCTAGAATTAACTTTGTTATTATTTTGTCTGGATGACCTATTTTTCTCCTCTAACACTCACCTCCATTCCGCAACCCCTAAACTTTACTTATTAAGCCCACTTAACCATCACTTCTTATACATTAAATACCTTTTGAGTATGATCACACAACGTCTGCACTTTTCCTTTCATAAAGCCCTCATATTAGGGCTTTATGCTAATTGCACCATAGCTTACATGAGAGCAGAGCCTATGCTCATTTGGCTTATGACTACGACACTAATATCGAACCATTGCTTGACACACATTGGGCACTCAAAAGCAATTATATCAAGGAAGCCAGTATGGCTTAGAGAGTTGAGCACTCTCATCCTGCAGCCCCAGGGTCCGAGGATGGACTCCCAATCCCAGCCCTTGTGGACCCATATGCTGAACTGGGGTGTGCCCCCCGTTCCATTCTCACCCAGGCAAGCTTCCTATGTGGGAGGCCCCCAGTTCAGCTCCTGTCCCAGGCATGCCTCCCATGTGGGAGGCCTCCAGCCTGTTCCTGCCCTGCACAGCCCCATGCCCACCTGTGGAATGAAAGCGTGCAGAAAACGAATGACATGCAACTATGGAGATTGCTCTGGGTTCTCCTCCTTCTCTCTGTCTCTCTCTGTCTCTCTCTTCCTGTCAAAAACAATAAAAATAAATATTTTTAAAAATATATCATGTGTGGGAAAAACAAGAAAAATAGAGATTTGATTAGATAAAAATGAAAACAAAAACCTTTTTGTGTCATTATACATTATTGTAGAAAATAAATTATATATATATATAACTAGAATAAAGACACTTTTTTTTTCTACTCAAATCACTCCCAAAATAAAAAGAACTAAAGGCAAAATACAAACAACATCGTCAGTGAAACTCCATGACAAACAGTAGAATGATAAGGGAATCTGTGGCACAGAGGAAAATTAAAGGTAAATGCCTACAGACCGTGGCACCCATGAGAAACACTCTGATTTACCCTACAAACTACAGTAAGGCCTTGGAATGCAGGCACCAAGCACCTAAGGACAAAGTATGTGAATATAAGCTTGCGTTTACAAGTAAGACAGAAGCGATCAGCTGGATGATAAGTGCTATGGAGAAGTAAGATAGAGTAAGGGAGAATGCACCTGGAGGAAGGGGTTGCTCTCTTATAAATGGTAGTCAAGGAAGTCCTCTCTGCTCAGATGACACTTATGCAGGGATGTGAAGTAACTCAGATGAAGAAGCATGTGGCTATCTGAAGGGACTGCATTTCAGGCAGAAAGAAGAGCCAGTACAAAGGCCCTGAGGTGAGACCATGCTTGGATTGCTAGGCAAGGTAGGCTCCTGGAGATGAAATCAATGTGGAGACCTCGAAAGTGACATAGACCAGATTACATAAGTGTACTCATTAGACTCAATGGCCCATAGCAATTGTTTTGTAATGCCTCCTAAACTTTTCTGAAATTAAATGTACAGATAATATTAATATAAGTTTCTTATATGCATAATAAAAAAACCCTCATATAATTCTCTAATAGTAAAATATTTGTGAAATTTTTAAAAATGTTTGTATATGTGTACCCCAGTGTATGATTACACCAGAAGACATAATGAAGCTGTCAAATCCTTCACCTTTAGACAAAATCACTAAAACCTGACATAAAACTGTGTATTCATACAGGTGAGATATAATGGTGACTCAAAGATCATGAGTGACATTGTCATTGATGACATGGCTTTGTGAAAAAAAACCAAAAACCAGTTCTTGAGAAAATTCCAAATGAAGTAATGTGTAATGTCCAGGAAGGACACCAGAAGTCAGGCAGGTGGCAAGGAGATTCTTCAGTGTAAGAGCCGTCCATGTATTGCAGACATCTAGCCGCCCTGCCCTAACACTAGATGGAGGTAACAGCAACCCCTCCCCCGCAAAAAAGAATTTTACAAAAAAAACCCTTTATTGTGTTACCACTTCCATTGAGAAACACTGACTAGGGGCATTGAAAGCCATTTTAAGGGTTTGGGCATTTACTCGGGATTGATATGGAAAGCCACTGGGAGATTTTCATCAAATAAATGATATGATCCAACTCATATTTTATTTTATCTTATTTATTTTATCTTATTTGTATTTTTAATACTATTTTTATTTAAATGACGACTTATATTTTACTAAATATATTCATGTATTTCTTTTAAGAAGGTTTAAGATGAATGCTGTGATCATATTATTTTTTAATTTATTTATGAAATTTGTTGGGGTGACATTGGTTAGCAAGATTATATAGGATTCAAGTACAATTCTACATTACATCATCTGTGTACTGCATTGTGTGCTCACCAATCAGAGTCAGTTGTCCTTCCATCACCAAATATCTGACCCTGCCCTCCTCCATCACCCCGACTCATGTGTTAAAAGCAGACTGGTGTTGAAAATAGGCTATTTTCATAGTGAGGAAGAGAGGAGCAGATGTTTGATGAAGAGGCTCAGCAATAAGAGATGGTAGGTAGCTCAGGGTGTTGGTGAGAAGTGGCTAGATTCTGGATATATACTGGGACTGTCCAAAAAGTATCCAGCAATGTAATATGAAAAACAGAGGCATTTATGGCTGATTTTTTTCTGGACAGTTCTCATATTTTTTATGTAGAGGTAGCAGCATTGCTGATGGATGGCATATGAAAACGATAAAAAGGGAGGAGTCAAGAATGGCAAAGTTAGGCATTAGATTTTCCTGATGCAGTATGCTAACAGATCATCCATGGTCCTTTTGTAATGCTTTCTTGGCATGGAGGCCAATCCAAAGTTGTCATGTTTTACAAAATTATGACATTTGTTTGTCACTAGTCTGCTAGATTGTAAGTTCTTCACTTTTGCCTCTCACTTGTCACCCAGAGCCATCAATGGGGACCAGAACTGTGACTACAATATTAGAATGAGTACTCATCTAGAGTTTCTTTAGTGAAGGCCTATGCCTGGTCTTATACTGCAAATCTCATTAGCCTTACCGACATGATGTCATTCCCTACTTGATCACCCAACCCCTGCACATCTGGTAAACCGGGAGAAGAGCTGAAATGAGTTTTCTAGTCCCTAAGGTATAGGGTCAAAGCAACACAAAACCTCTGCTTTTCCTGGGTAATATCCTTCAAGCTTACAGGCTAATCACTAAAAACAAAGGTCAGTTTAAAAATTAAGGTGAACTAAAATTCTTACATCTTACAGCAGCAAAGAAATCAATTTGTTTTAGTGGCTGGATGAAGAAAATGAGGGAGTGAAGCTAAAAATGACCTTCAGTGGATAGTAAACTTCTTTAAAATCATATATTTTGTCTAAAAAATTTATTTTGCATTGAATTTTGTATCCTATTCCACATTATTTCTATGTTTTCTTAAAATAGAAAAGTAATACTTTAAATTATTTTCTATTAGGTATAATTGATGTATTATTTTTGTCCTGTGGCTATCTGTATACACAATCCCATCTATGTTACAAGAGTAACCAAAGAGCACTTAGATTGAATTAATAACAAAACATGACACAGACAAAGTAATTGAGGAAAGTTCATTGAGGGTATTATTATAAATGTGGACAGGCAGAGTCAAGGAAAAGCAACTTAGAATAGTGAGGTGCTGTAATGAGTTGAATGGTAACTTCTCCCAATTATGTCTATATCCTAATCTGTGGGACTGTGACTATTGCCTTGTATATCAAGTGAGTGAATATTACCTCATAAATTAATAGGTGTGCTAATGTTAAGGATATTGAGATAAGGATTATTCAGGGAAGCCCCAAAGCCTTTACAAGTACTCTTAGAAATAAAAGAGACAGAAGATAACAAAGACTGAAGATGTGAAGATGGAGGCAGAGACTTGAGTGATGGGGCCTGAAGCCAAGGAGTGCAGATAGCCACCAAAAGCTCAGAAAGGCAAAGGAGAGATTTTGCCCTAGAGCTTCTAGAGTGTAATCCTGCAGATGCCTTGATTTCAGGCTCTGGACTCCAAAACTGAGAGAATAAAATACTGTTGTTTTAAGCCACCCAATTTCACAGTCATATTCAGAAAATCACAAGGACATCATATAGACTCCTTTGTGAGGCTAAACATGTGGAACCATTATCACCAGGAGGTCTGAAGCCTCAGGGGATGGGGGAGAGAGAAAGCTGGAGCTCAGTTCTAGTTGTAACCCTAGGAAAGGTTCACTAACAAGTGCTGTGGCCTTTGCTAAAGGAATGTTCCTGAAAGGGAGAGAGCCAGGGGCATACATAACCTGGCTTCTGCCTCCCTCCATTCTATAATCTCTGACCAGGACTCCCATTTAATCCAGTCACAAGCATGGGGTCAGGGTGCCCTGGTTGATGTAGTGCATACATCAGCCTTCCTGTGGAGAGCAGAGTGAAGCAGGAAGGAAGTGGGGAACAGAGAACATCCAGCATAATATTTGTGCATCAGCTTGGTCACTTGGTTTCAGGATGGTGAAAATATTATTGGCTTATGAGTCAGGATACATAGATGCCAGTCTTTCTGTTGCTAGCTATCTGTGTACTTAGTTCTCTCTGGATTTCATGTTCCATTCTATTTGAAAAAAGTTGGAAATGTCTCAGGAATCATTCATCACTGTGGCTTAGAAGGAGAAAGAGACTTATATACGCCACCTAACTGACCAGGTCAGCACTAGGTGCACCATTTCATGTGTTTGAGTGGTTACTATGGTTTGTCTAGTAGGAGAACCTGTTATACACTGTGAGAAGCAGAAAGTGCTATGCAAGTATGAGGTGAGTGAGAGAAAATTCTCTTGAGTGGGGGCTCTCTTTCTGGGAAGTCCCATGTGACTTGTTTCTGTGTCCAAGCCCATGTTGATCCTTAAGCCTCCCGCCCCTACCCTCTACCCCACCTTACCTCAGGTCTTGGAACAATCAATTTAAATGCTCATCCTTGGGGTGCCTTTTCTGACCAACCACAGTAGACCTAATCCTAATATTCTTTGGGGCACCTGTGCATTCTGTCCAAATTTCTATTATTTCACATCACTCTTTCAGTTATTACACTACATGTTTGACTCTGTCCTTTGACAGTGAGCCCCTGAGGGCAAGGTAAGTGTGGTATTTCTCTTTATATTCATTTCTTATCACAGTGCCTGGCATCTAGTGGATCGTTAGTATTACTTATTAAATGAAAGAATGAAATAGCAAAGAAATGCCTGAAATTTTTTAAGTGGATGACTTCCTCAGAATCTCGAGGTACCCAACAATTGTATTGTTTATCTCGAATCATTTGAGAATTCAAAAATAGATGAGTCAAAATGTATTAATTCAGGCTGACTCCTTGACTGTCCCAGTGTTTTCTATCCACCAAAGTATTCCCATTGCATCCTGGACAAACATCAATCTAGAATATACCATAGTGCCTGAATTTATCTCCTTCTGTGAGCATCCCCCACTATATCAGGAACCTCTGAGGATGGAAACTGTGCCTAGCACACACCACAATGTCTGACAGAGAATAGATAATTGAAGTTTATTAAAATTAATTAAATGTCTATATCATTGAAGCTAGTTTTATTATATCTGTGATAGTTTCCACAGCATGTAAGAAATGGTGGGATGAACTTTTAACTTTCTTTTTTTGATGATATGCTTGAAATTGTATAATGTAAATTTAAAAATATGTAGCATATGCAAGATTTATTTTTGGAGAAATCCCAGGGAGCAAAGAGTCACTCACTCTCTGGAGTGGCTGAAATTGAGAATCCATGAAGAGCCCTTGAGACTTTGGACCCAGAAAGATGTGGCACATATATGTGCAAACATAGAGTGCTTTCGAATAGAGCCCCAGAGCAAAAGTCACCAGGGAAGGTGCTTTAACTAGTCAGCATTGATCAGTGTCAAAGCTGCTTCTCAATGGAGCATCTCTATGTTGCCTGCCTCCGGGTGACGAGCGGCAGGGATTTTCAAGTTAACTACAGGTAATGATTCCTTCCAGCCACAGGAGAGAGCCAGCTAATCTCTACAATGCCAAATTCTTTGCAAAGACCTTCTTCTATATCAGTCCATTTGTTCTTCCCAATCACTTTGTGAGTAACTTATTTTAGTCTCATATTATATGAGGAAACCGAGGCTCATAAAGTTTAAGAGACTTGCCCAAGCTCACAGGACTACCAAATAATCAGCTGGCATGCATACCACCATTACCCGGTGACAAACCTTTTTCTACTATATTACGTCCCCTCCCCCAGCAGAACTTGCTAAAAAATGTCAGTCTACTGATGGATGCAATGTGCTGATGAATCAGGTCTTCTTTTTCTCTCCCATTGACGGAAACAAAGTGTTAAAGAGAAGGAAGGCTGGGCTTAATCTCCTGCTAGACTGATCCCTTCCAATGTTCTAATCTAGCCCCTTGCCTCTTAGCACATTTTTAATGATGAGGACTGAATGCACAGAAGTTTGAGGAGAACCTTTTGAGAAGCACAAAGATAATTTATTCCAAATGGTGATTTTTCATTGATCTTCACAGCAATGGGGCTAAAAGAAGGATGAGGTGGTGGCAAAGCAGGTGAGTCTGAAAAGTCGAGGAGATCTACTCCATTTACATCTGTACTAGTGGAATAACTGAGAATTGGGCCACATCCAACTCTTAGCTGCCCTGAGACTTTGGTCTCTATTATCTGTCTGCTGGTTTAGCTTATTTGAGGAACGAGTGGGATGACTATTAACTCTGCTGTACGAGTGTGATGCTAAAAATTCAGAGGAGCAGTATATGCGACTCTGAGATGAGTGAACACATGCCAGGTGGTGTAGTAAAATAGGCCAGCAGAGCCCGCGTCTTCATGGCATTAGCTGGTGGCTATCAGCTTGGCCTTCAAAGACAGAGACCCAAATTCAAATATCTATGTCCCCTTTCTACAGCCGTCTGACTTCAGAGAAATTTTCTCATTGAATCTCAGTTTCTTCATGAATAAAATAATAGTTCTTGTCGAGTGGGGTTATGAGGACTAAATGCTTTATAATGTGACAATGTTTAGCATTTGTAAAAGTTTGTTGATAAAGCTTTGAACATACTACAGTCTTAACGTTGGCTGAATGTTGGAATTATTTGCAGAGCTTTTAAAAATTCCAGTGCCCAGGCCACACCTCGAATTAGTCAAATCTGAGTCGCTAGTGTTGGGTATCAATACCTTTTAAACTCTCTTGATGATTCCAATGTGTAGCCAATGATGAGAACTACTACTGTTAAAAGATATTATTAGCCCATAAAATTTGAACTTGTGCATATTCCATCAGGATAAAAATGAATGATAGAATGAAACTAAATTCTGTTTAAGACCAATCATACACCTGGTGCTTTTCATAATAGTCCCACTTTGTGGGTGAGCAAATTGAGGGGCTCAGGAGGGTAAAGTGTTATATGATGGAATTCCAGTGCAGGGACCTTCAATTCAATCACTGTTGTTTATGCATCACTAGGGACCCATGCTTTCTGGGCTGATCCAGTGGCCTGGTGCTGGGATTTAGTTCAGAATCTGTTCTTGTTAAGTTCTAAAACAAGCTTAGCCAATGTGCAGCCCACGGGCCACATGCAGTCCAGGATGGCTTTGAATGTGACCCAACACAAATCCATAAACATCCTTAAAGATTTATGAGATTATTATTATTTTATTTTATTTTTTAGCTCATCGGCTATTGTTGGTGTTAGTGTATTTTACATGTGACCAAGACAATTCTTCCAGTGTGGCCCAGGGAAACCAAAAGCCTAGATACCCCTGTTCTAGAATAAATCCCTGAGGAAGCAATAAGGTGAGCATTATAAAGTATTTGTGCTCTTTTCTGGTTACTGTACAGATAACAGGAGGTTATAGTTGAAAGTAGATGACTAATTAGAAGCCCAGCAGTCAGATGTGAGCACACATTCTGTTCCTAGTATTTATTATGCAGGCAGCCTCAGGCAAGTGACTCACCATCTCTGAACCTTCCACTCATTATCTGTAAAAAGGGCATAGATTATGTCCACGCAAAAACCTCCACACAGGGGCTTATTGCAGCTTTAATCACAATCTACAAAAGTTGGAAGCAATGAAGATATTCTTCAGTAGGTAAATGGATAAGTTTTGGTACATATAGACAGTAGATCATTATTTCACACTAAAAAAAAAGAAAAGAAAGAAAGCTGTCAAGCCATGAAAAGACATAGAGGAAACTTAAACATTCATTACTAAGCAAAAGAATTAATCTGAAAAGTCTACGTACTATGTGATTTTAACTATATGACATTCTGGAAAGGGCAAAACTACAGAGATAATAAAAAGATAAGTGGTTGCCAGGGGTTGGTGGCTGGGGAGGGATGAGTAGGTGGAGTACAGAGGGTTTTTAGGGCAGTGATACTCTTTATGATACTATAATGGTGAATACATATCACTATATGTTTGTTCAAACTCACAAAATGTGCAACACCAAGAGTGACATCTTAGGTGAACTATAGACTCTGGCAGGTTATGATGTGTCAGTGTTGGCTTATCAGTGGTAATGAATGTACCAATGGGGTGGGGGAAGTTGATAATTGGGAGGCTATACATGTGGTGGGGGCAGGGGGTATGTGGGATACTTCTTTGCCTTCTAAGTGTTGCTGTTAAAGTGAAACTGTTCTAAAAAAAAAAGTCTATTAAATAAAAAAGATTGAAAGATTCTGATGATTTCTTTCATATTTATTTTTAAAGGTGAAATGAGTAAAGTGTGTTGAAGCCTCATACAGAACTCCTCGAAACCCTTCTCACACCCATCCTCAAATAAATTGAAGGTAAAGCAAAATAAAAACCAAGCAGGGTACTGAGAGACAGAGGAGAGGCTTCTGTGGTCTTCATGGTCTCGCTCAGTTCTCCGAGACCATAGAATAAAACGTTCATTAAAGCCTTTCCATACCTGTAAGTAATCTAGGTGACCACTTACCTAGATATGTGCAGGTATGAAAAGACATTCACCTTCTCTGTTCTTGAGGCATCCAGGAAAAGCCTGGGTTTTCTCTGTCACAGGCCGATCCTCTGGCCCACAGAACTCTATCCATATCCCAGGGTCATGGGGTAGGATCACTATCTTTGTGGGTCAAGATGTGAAGAAAATATGAGAGACACTATTTCTGTTTTTTCTGTTTCCTCTCTCACCTACCCTGAGCTCTGTCCTGGCTGCCGATGCTAAGGAGGTTCTGGGGAGAACATTCACCATTAACACTCTCTCTGTTGTAGCCACAGGATCCTAGCAATCTGAGATAAGTCAGCAGTGGCCTTGGGAGCTAGTAAAGGTTGACTGAGAGCTAATGCTTTGCTTGATCCTTATCCTGGAGGCTCTGTGCCAGGTGGTAAGGGCATTGCCAAAGTAACTTAGCTCAGGAAGGTGGTGGTTTTCAAAGCCACAGTGGGGGGTTTTATGCCCCTTCAGTCCAACCAACTCTAGCCTGAGTTAGCAGGCTCTCTGCAGGAGCAGGTCGGATCTTGCCTTGGTTATCTTCGTGCAGACAGATGCTCACCAGCTTTCTTTGACTCAACCCTCCCACGCGATAGTGGAGTAGCTGACACAGGCTCTTGCCCTCCATGTTTCCTCCAGGAAGAGGTCAGAGGTCAAAGAGGGTCCCAAGAGGAAAGTCTGAGAAGAGGAGACGCTGCCCCTCTCCCTGTTCTGAGAAGTGAGGA